>JAQHUG010000115.1:4529681-4541867 GCA_028555095.1 Dicrostonyx torquatus
AGAGAAACTATGGTTACTGTAAAAATCCTTCTGATTGGCTGTCCTCAGGCCTCTGGGCAGCCAGGCAGTTGTGACTTTTCTCCGAATTGTCAGGTACGTGGTGGGGTGGGATGCCTGGAGTGAGGTACCTGCTCGGTTAGCTTCTCACAAATATGGGGCCTGGGTTTAAAATGACTTTGGTCTTGTCTATTCAATTAATTGTTAGTAAACACGTCTACTTGCACACACGGCCAACACCAGCCTTGGCTCCCAAGAAGGCTTTGCCATTCCTCTAAGTCTCATGAAGGCTTTGACATCCCCACGAGCTTGAAACATTGTGTCCTCGACATGGCGGTGCTCATGTCAAACAATAACATTCACTCAGGACTTCATCTGCTCTTTCCGCAACTAATTCAGGCTTCTTTGATTCCCTACAAATCAGCCTTCCTCCCTTCTTGTGGCCTCCCCGGTGCTCCATGCCCCAAACTCTCCTCTCAGTAATATCTGCCCCTGCACTGGCCCCTTGCCCTTGAGTTCGCCGCTCTGCATCTTGGTTGCTTTCCTCTTCCTCTACCTGAAGCACTGTTCAATGGGTAACTTCATTGAGGGAAGGACCTGGGGTTACCACAGTTGTGCCTTCATTGTGTGTGTGTGTGCGCATGTGTGCACGCGTGTATTAGAAATTCTACCCAGCAGATAACCAGCTATGCACTGTGAGAGGCAGAAGAACTAGTTTACGCATTAATATCTTGGCAAATTCCCGCACCCCCCCACCCCCAATTTCTTAGAGCTTTCATAGGTCAGGTAGCACTGTGGTGGTCTCCAAGTCCAATTCCGTCCAAAGGAATTTTTGATCACAGTTATGAGTGCTTACAGGGACAGAAACTGCTGGAACACACATTGGGGGGTAGATAGTTTGAAGGCAGCAATACATAATGCGTTTGCAGGTATCAATTTCAAAAGCTCCTTTCCTTAGCAAATGGCATCTAAAGTATGACCTTTGTCCTGACAGCTGGTAACCACTTCTTAAGGTAGTTTCTTCCGATTGCTTGCCTTGTCAAGTTATGGGGTAAGGATTTTAACAGGCAGGCGGACATTAGCACACTTGGGTAAAACTTCAGCTCACTCTACTTTTACACAGTCCTACAATTTACAGGCAAAGGCTTCTATTAGACTAAGCACAGAATAGTGATTTGATTTTCTTAGATATATACAGAAGGGTAAAAAATGGATATTTGTATCATCTCTTTTTCATGTGCACACTGTGTGTGCATGTGTGTGCGCACGTGTGTGTGCATGTGTGTGCGCACGTGTGTGTGCATGTGTGTGTGTGTGTGTGCACGCACATGAAGAGGCCAGAGAAGGACATGGGGTATCTTGCTAAACCACTCTCCACCTTATTTCTGGAGATAGTGTTGTTCACTGAACGTGGAGGAAGCTGGCTGTTTTTCTGTTTGGCTGGCTCGTGAGTAAGCTCCTAGAATCCAGCTGTCCCTACATTCACCCCAAATCCATGCTGGGGTTACAGGCATGTAAGGCCACACCTGGCTTTTTCATGGGTGCTAGGGATTCACATTCAGGTCTTTGTTCCTGAACGGCAAGTGTGCTTACCCACTCAGTCATCATCTCAGCCAGCATTCAGCATCCTGCACAGTACAGACTCTCAACACTTGTCTGGAATAGAGGGATGAGTCCTTATATGCTAGAAAGCGTTCTATCACAGGCTGTGCAGAGACAGCCTCTCTCTGCAGGTACTATTCGATTTCCGCAGGCGTTACCGCCCTCTGCAGGCACTACCGCCCTCTGCAGGCACTACCGCCCTCTGCAGCCACTACTACCCTCTGCAGCCACTACCATCTTCTTCTGGCACTACCGCCCTCTGCAGGAGCTCCCACCTTCTGCAGGCATGCTTAATCCCCCAGAAAATCCCTTGGCTGTGGTCAACAACTAAATCCTCTTTGATCTGATCACCTCTGCAGGGAGGCTTCTTCTGACTGCCTAAGGGAACAAACTCTTTCCACCAGCCTTCTGTTTCTCTTCCTTACTTCAGTCATCACCCCCCCTACAATCACAAGACACCCAATATCAGGAGCACTGGACACAGAGCTTTGAGTCCCTTCCCTCTGAGGTAAGAGCATCTTTCGTTTTCATGAGGTGACTCTCAGTGACCTCTTGCATAATCTGGGGTAGAGAACTCTAAATTAACCCACTTTCTACTTTGGTCACTTGATACCTGAGAATAACGGTTTGAAAGAAGACAGGTCGAGTTTTGCCTACACTTCCAGAGGTTTTAGTCCTCTTGGGGCTTGAAGAGAGAGAAGAACATTACGGTAGCAGAAGTATGTGCCGTTGTCTGAACATCCCATGGCAGTCAGAGTGCAGGAGAGAGGACCTTTCAAAAAACACACTCCCAGAAACCTGCTTCTCAGTAGTCTGCACCTTGTAGCAGTCCACTCCATATGACCTCATCAGAGGGTCAGGCCACTTATGAGGTCAGCACTCTTATGATCCAATCATTCCTCATAGTCCCACCAGCCCATGGGAAACCAGGCCCTCAGTCCAGGTGCCTTTGGTATTTTCATATCCAAGCCATCACAGGCTAGTTAGCAGGAAAACTAAATGTCATAGAAAGTTTGGAACGTCAGTCCCTTCTCTATAGACAGGTGAAAAGGGCCAAATAATTAATCAACCAGGCCTCCCCCACAAAGCTCATTGAAAACTAAACAAATAAATTAAAAGGCAAAATGTAGAGCGTTTCCTGACCACATATATGAGAAGATGTCTTGAATGTAGGGCACCAGAGAAGGTATAAAGACTCAGCATGCCTTCTTACATCTGTATCCTTTATATATTCTGACAGAGAATTTCTCAAGTGTGTTTCCCTGAGTTCAGAGAGACATTCTAGCCAATTAATTGAATCAAAGGAAAGTGTCACCAGAAACCTCAGTTTATAGCTGGTCAGACACACTTAGTATGAACTGTGGGGGCAGTTCCAAGTGCCTGAGATATCACCTCTGAGCAAGCCCCGTGCCCAGGATTAGTTAGGCAGCACAGACTCTCCACCCCCTCCCGTGTGTGTGTGTGTATGTGTGTGTGTGTATGTGTGTATATGTATGTATGTGTGTATGTATGTGTGTATATGTGTGTATGTATGTATGTGTGTGTATATGTGTATGTATGTGTGTATGTTTGTGTGTGTATGTGTGTGTATATGTGTGTGTATGTTTGTGTGTATGTGTGTGTGTATGTATGTGTGTGTGTGCGCGCGTGTGTGTGTGTGTACGCTTTTCTTTTGTTTCCTTTTGGCATTTTTTTCTTGTCCTCCCTGTCTCTTGCTTATTTGTTTTGATTTTAGATTCTTGTTGATTTTTTTCTTGATTCTTTTTGTTTTGAAAAAGAGATACAAAGTACATGAAGTTGGGTGCGAAGGGAGATGGAGAGAATCTATGAGGAGTTAGGGGAGGAGGAGCATGACCAAAACATATCATATTAAAAAAATCATTATTTAAAAGAAAATAATCAGATCCGTTTCCTGTGCAGAAGTCAGCCCCACAGAGACAGGGTTATTGGCTCCTTTCCCTCGAGAGACCTAGCAGTTGGGCTGAGAAGCTGCAGAGTGAGAAAGAAGTCACATGAAATAAATGACAACCTGTCACAGCCAAAATGAGTGGCTGTTAATGAATAGTATCTGTCTCTACTGGAGAGAAGAGACCTGCAATGAGCCCAGTGGCCAATGGAAACAGTATGGAAAGTCCCTGGGGGAGCATCCCATGTACTGCAGTCGAAACAATCTCCTGTGATTTCTTGGGAAGTGGAGATACATGCTGGAAAACAGCATTTCATTCAGGGATTGGTCACACGTACAACACTGGTTCTATGCAAGTGTCCTCAAGCTAAGTTCTCACTGACTAGAAATGCTGTGTGATGCTAATGTCACAGGCTTTGCTCTTGTGTTGAGGATAGTAATGGTGTAAATAGACCAAGCACCCGAAGACACAGCACAAAAGGATTACATACAGCACCTAATACTTGATAATATGAGAATGTCACCAGTGAGTATTTATTAGATGACACTATTCTGCATTATATTGGAGTGTTCCTATATTCATATTTTTATTTATAGTTTTAAGGCTTCCTGTAGAGCCGAGTGTGATGGCACATTCCTACAATCCCAGCACTTGGGAAGTCGAGGCAGGAGGATTGTAAGTTCAGCATCACATCCCCCTACATGCTGCAGAGAAAAAGACATTGTCTTGAAAAGGGAGATTCACATAAGATGAGTGTCCTGTATTGTCTAGTTTTTGTGAGTGTACTTCAGATATTAAGTTCACAGGGACAAAATCAGCTGGAAAGCTGTTTCTTAGAATGTATCCCAGTTGTTAAGCAACACGTGGCCCTATTTGCTGACAAGAATCTGGGATGTCATAGTATTTTGAAGCAGAGATGACTTTAGAATTCATGTGACCCAGCTTCTGGGAGATTGAGCCTTATAGAGAAACTCCAATCTGTTTAGATCAACAGCTCTTTGAACAACTTGAAGAATAAAAGTAAAAATTCTACAGACCAGAACATATGAGTAACTTGTGGACCTTGTTAAAATACAAATTCTGACCCAGTTGATGTGAAGTAGGACAGGATAATATATTTTTAGTAACCTCCCAGATGATGCCAGTAAAGCTGGTCCACACTCAAGTCAAAGAGCAATGGGAATTTAGATTCAGTAGGTAAAATGTGAGATAATGTTAAAGCTAATTCATAAAGATAGACCTCCCTGGAAGAGCCCTCAGTGCAGAAGGCTGAAATAAAGCTTCACTGATGTGTCGTGGGATATTTGTTTACACTGTGTGAAGATGTGTCATTGTGATTGGTTTAATAAAGAGCTGAATGGCCAATAGCTAGGCAGGAGAGAATAGGCGGGACTTCCTGGGAAAGAGAGGAACTCAGGATGAGTCTAGGCAAGAGAGAGGTGCCAGCAAGACATGGAAGGAATCAGACATACAGAATGGAAGAAGGGTTAAAAAAAGCCACACGACAGAATGTAGATTACTAGAAACAGATTAATTAATAGAAATAAGTTATTAACAATTAGCACTTAGAATGGTGCTAGTTGTTATCAAGCCTAAGCTAAATGCCAAGCTTTCATAATTAATAATAATAATTATTATTATTTGGGACTGCCAGCCAAAAAAGAAAGTCCAGCTGCACTAATGATGCTTAAAAAGATTCCTCTTGACTGTATTTTGCATCATAATGTAAATTATTAAAATGTTATCATTCTCCTACACAGGCTTTGCAATAAAAGCATGGACAGTATTTCCTATTGATCCCAGTTGGTAGATTTGTCCCAATGGATTGTGTGTGAGCAAAGAGAAAAGGAAGTTCTTTTACCAGGTATTTCTTCTTACTTCTGACCAAGTGCAAGCCTAAATTGTATAAAGTCTTCTCCACAAAGCAGGGCCAGTGTGTCATTATCTTCAGTGGTGTAATCACGGGTGAGTCCCGCATGTTTCAGAGAGAGGTCAATATAGGTTAAACCCATGTTCCAGGGAAAAGTCAGTGCAGGTTAAACCTATGTTCCAGGGGATAGATTGATGCATGTTAAACCCATGTTACAGGGGATAGATCCATGCAGGTTAAACCCATGTTCCCGGGCATAGGTCAATTCAGGTTAAACCCATGTTATAGGGGATAGGTCAATTCAGATTAAACCCATGTTATAGGAGATAGGTCAATGAATGTTAAACCCATGTTACAGGGGATAGATCAATGCAGGTTAAACCCATGTTCCAGGGCATAGTTCAATTCAGGTTAAACCCATGTTCCAGGGATTAGGTCAGTGCAGATTAAACCCATGTTCCAGGGGATAGATCAATGCAGGTTAAAACGAGTAGGTCACAAAACAAAAGCAAGCAAGCCAACAAACAAAGCAAACCATAAAAGTGAGGGGGAACAAGCAGGGGAACTGGCAGGGGTGGGAGTGAGATAATAGAGGATTATGTACATATATGAAATTATCAAAGAATAAATTACAATAAAAATAAATTTTAAAATTATTTATGAATCCCTGACAATTTCCAGCCAGAAGCCCAAGTGAAAGGTAATTTGGGTGAAATGTCCTTGAGCCAGAAAACACAGAGGTAGTACGACTCTGTGAACCAGTCAAGGGACCACATTGCGTGCAGCTTAAACTTTTGTCCTCAATTTAGACATCAAATTGTTGGAATCTGCCCTTCTAAGGCACAAGCAGGATCATGTTTGTTCTTCCTCTGCCTTTCCTAAAGCAAGTGTGAACACTCAGCTGGCACACCTGGCCTCTTGTGTGCTTTACCTGACAGCAGCTTTCCCGGCTCACCTGTCTTGAGCCCCATAAACACGCTGGCTCTTGGCACCAGAATTCTGAGAAAAAACATATTCAGGGTGTGAGTCGCTTGCCTATGGTCATCCTGGTGTCTTAGGTTGACAGTTCTCTGTGCTAAGGGACAGGGTAGGTGGCAGTATCTTTCTTCTCTACAAGCCAGTTAGCAATTGCATCACACCCTCTCTCAAATCGCAACAATGACAACTATGTCAAGAAATATCCAAAAGTGAAGTGTGTGGAGGCTTATTATCCTTGGTTGCAATCATTAGCTCCCTACAACTGGTCTGCAGCTATTCAGCTTCTAGTCGCTGTCCTAGGCTGTGAGGACTGGGGCACATCGCCTGTCTCCAGATGACAGTTTCCTCAGTTCTCCCAAAGATGACATGATATGATATCATTCCTATTAATACTGTAACTATTTATTGGTCATTGGGAAGATAACACAATTCACATATCATTATGAGAGCAATGACCAGACAGAATAAGGGCCTATGAACTATCTGCTGTGACTATTATCTGTCCATCACTGTCCTGGAAAGTGATATAGACCCATCACTCAAATTTCCAAAGCTTGCGGGGCCAGTTTGCCAATTTTACCTAAGTCTTTATTATCTAAGAGCAGGGGAACAGACCAGCATAGAAAATGCTTTCCTTTCAAGTTCAAAAGACATAGTGAGGGAGAGAGTATAGACGTGTGAGCAGAATCCCTCAGGACTCCAGTGTGAGAGTTTCTCCTCAAACCTCAGGATTTCACAGTTAGCTTCCCTAGACAGGTCCCCATCTCATCTCTCTAGATCACCTCCCCCAGCTCCCCAGACAGCTGAATCATTTCTCTAGGTAGTAGACAAGGGGTGAATAAGAGCATCCTTTGCATGCCTGGGATGAGTGGGTCATGGTTTGGACTAGGAACCAGCAAGAGGCATCCCAAAGAATGCTCAAACTGCCCCTTCTAAACTCCCACCTCCAGTCTGTCTGCCTCTGTTTCTCACACACTCTCTCTCTTAGAAGAACCAGAAGCAGAGACAATCTAAATCAGTGGTTCTCAACCATCCCGATACTGTAGCTCTTCAATATAGTTAGTTCTCATATGGTTACTCCCAACCATAAAATTACTTTCATTGCTACTTCGTAACTGCAATTTTGCCGCTGATATGATTGTAATGTAAGTATCTGTGTTTTCAAATGTGTAGCGAGTCTTTCTCTTGTCCTGCCAGTCAGCTCACAAATAATGACATAGTGGCTTATTATTAATTATGAAAATGTGGCCTTTAGCTTAGGCTTATTTTTTATCTAGCTCTTATAAGTTAAATGCACCCATATTTTTATTAATTTATATTCTAATATGTGGCTTTTGCCTGTATTCCATTCTGTGTATCTCTCTCATGCATACATCCAATGTTTCTCCCTCCCTGCCCACAAGTCTGCCTATACCCCTTGCCTAGCTATTGGCTATTCAGCTCTTTATTAAACCAACCAGAGCAATATATCTTCACACAGTGTACAAATATCCCATACAACACTGATGGTCTTAGACGACTTCTGTGAAAGGGTCATTCGACTCCCAAAGGGGCCATGACCTACAGGTTGAAAACCACTGATCTAGATACTGTTTTGCTTCGCTAACCTTACCACGGATCTAAGAAATCAGACTTTCACCAGCTGCCTCTGAACTCAATCATTTTAAAATTTTTCACGTATTCATTTTCATTTGGCTTCTGGAATCAGAGAGGGACAAGGGAGTTAGGGTGCTGGTATTTAGGGCAGTCTTATAGCAGAAGACATCAGTGAGTTCAGCCCTGAGGTTCTCATCTGTTAATGCAGAAACTATAACACAACTGAAGCTTCTATGTCCCCGACAAAAGCCTGCCCTCCATAAAGCACTTCAGAAGGGAGTAGCCCCTACTTTTGCATGCTGTGACACTCATCCCATCTTCGAGCAGGGATTTAGGGACTGAAAGATGACACTAGAAACACTGCCTGGCAGCATCTCTATCACAAGGCAAGATAGAAGGCCTGGGGGACCCCCAAGGGGCCTGGAAAAAATCAACACAATTCCTGATTGTATTTTCTAGATGAGCATAGTAAAAAAAAAAAGTTTAAGAAAGATAATGACCTGAGAAACGTATCAGCACAATAAAAAGAGATTGGCAAGCTTCCATCACCAGTTGGAGGTTAGGCAAATTCCTATACAAAACAAACAAGTGATTTAAATGCCTCATGGACAGTCTCTGAGGCATCATTTGAAGTACCACCTTGAATTTATTTTGCAGCAGTTGCCATGCCAACAGGAGGCCTGTATTCCAAAGGGTAAATGAACACCACAGCCCCATAAGCCTTGCAACTCTCTTGCTTTCTCACTGATCCCCGTGCGTGACTCATCTCTTCTCACTCCCTGGATTCTCTCCCACCTTAGATCTAGGGTGAGGCACCCTGTGCATTGAATCCTTCCTGTTTGGAGCATGCTCTTGAATGTCCCTTGTGGAATCTTGAGCTGGATTGTAACTCCTCATTCCAGCATGGCGGGGAATTTCAGCTTACCCTCGAGTGTAGCCCACTGCTTAAAGACAGAGGTGGTGTGAAAAACTGAGAAGTGAATATTAGTCAAATATCACCAGTGCTATACCTAATGCACAGTGGGACTTTTGGGTCATTGTTAGGACATTGTGCAATGCATCTGTCCATCAACAGAATGTGACTAGTGGGTACCGGTAAACCTTCAAAGCCCAGTTCCAAAAGTGTCTCTCGATGCATGTTATAAGTTTTTCACAAATTTTACTGATAGAAAAGATGTGCAGCTTATAGCATAGAAATAATAATGAAATATACAAAAATCTATATGGTTTTCTTGGCGTTCATAGCCATTTCACCGTGACATAACGGAGTTCTAGTAAAAAGTCCATTTTAAAAAGTGAAAACTGCACTATTAACATTGAATGAGTCAAGCCCCAAACTGTAGCCTTTGTTCCTTTCCTGGTACAAATACTTCCATCATGGCCCAGACTGGCTGGGAAAAGAATGTCAATGATTATGGAACTGAGATTTGGGCAGCGGCATAATAACTTACAGTACACTACGCTTCAATATAATTATCCCATATCCACTTCCTAAAAGATTCTATCATATACTGGATAGGAAGAGAATAGACTGGAAAACACTCAAAAAGGAAAGCACGTAAATGGCAATGATTCATCAGTCATACAGCCAGTGTTTTAGACTGGTTTATTTCTGAATTTAGTTTTGAAGCAAAGTGGTGTTTAACATTCCTCAAAGTTTTAGTGTGTGCACCAGTAGGAGCCAGTTGTACCACACTGGCACTTCAGCGCTCGGGAAAGAAGCAGCTGTCTGACCCATGGCTCCATGGCCCCGTGCCAAGGGACTTCTCAAGAAGTATATTCTCTTTCCACATGTCTCCTTACCTATCTGACCACTCTCATCCTTTCCCCTTCTTTGTCTATCCATGTTCTCCCGTTTCCTTCTCTTTTCTTCCTTTTTACTTCTTTGATTACTGGCGTGCACCTTTGCTGCCCACTCCTTGGATCATCTGAAAGACCTTTCAATTATTATTGCTAGCTTTTTTTTGTTCTGATTCTTCTCCACAGCTTTGCTACGTTGCTTCTCACATCCCTTCTCTGCATGTCTTCCTTCAGTCAGTTTCTTAATTTTAAACCTTTGCCAGTCCTTTCACTTCAGGATTCAGTTCAAAATCCCTGGAAATTCTGAATATGGGTGGTGATAGATGTACGCAGAGAAATAGGGATGGACCCGATTCCACAGCTCTGCACACTTTCAAAGGGTGAACATCGGAAGAAAGGCAACTAAGGTCTCAGATAAATCTGCCATGTCTTTGAACTTAATCAATTTATCTTTCCTTTTTCATATTACAACTGACAAGTTGTCCTCACTGCCATAGACAGAATGTTCTAGCTCTGAGGTTAGAACACAATCCCTAAGGGATGACCTCAGGAGGCAGGGTGTTAGGGCCCTGCAACTGAGCCCTCGTGCATGGCACTCAAGCCCCTCTGAAAGGCTTCAGAGAGATTCCCTGGCCTCTCTGTGACATGAGGACACAGCCAAGGACACAGTCTGTCTACGGACCGGGACACAGGCCCGCTCAAGGTGCTGGCTTGGACTCTCCGCAGTTTAGAACTAGGAGAGAATAAATATCTATTGCTTTAAAGCTGCACTTCTGTGACAGTTTGTCACAGCAATGGATAGGGACAAGCTCAGACATTTAGTGGTCATTGCAACACGCTGGACATGGTGCTGAGTTGCCTCCATTAACTGTATGCACTCGACTCCGTAAAGCAAATAATATTACCACCACCATTTTGCTAATGAGAAAACTTAGTGATAAATGCCCAAGGAATAGCCCGTATTCCAGAATATTGATACGACCCTGGAGAACTAACAGATGTAATAACTCAGAAGACACCATGTCTCTGTGACATCGTTCCATCACAGAGCCAGGACTGGGGTGATGTGATACCGCTGCTACTTGAGCACAAATTTAAAGGGTGTTTAGGGAAAATGGCCGTGCATAGTGAGATCTTAACAGATTAAACACCAATGCAAATGCAATGTCAAATAACAATCAGATTTCAAGCATGGACAGCATCTGATTCTGATTTTTTTTTCATTTATTTTTGTCTTTTTCACTTAACCCTAATGTTGGCCCTTGCTCCTACAAAGCCTTCTTTATCAAAGCAAGCCATTCTGAGTTTTAAAAATATACTGCTTTAGTAATTCTACTTTTAATTAATATTATTTTGCTTCACAAATCACGCTGCTATTGCATTTTGGAATACATTGCAATATTTTGGTATGTGTTGTAATATAGGATGATTAAATCACACTAACATATGTTTCATATTAATTAAGAATATCATTTATCATAATTACTGAATTTCTTGGAATCTTTTTATATTCTGTGTTTGGGATAAATATCTCACTTTCTCCACCTCAGTCCTGGCACAATACCCTGTCAGCCAGGAAGAAAGGCCAAGGTCATTCTCTCTTCCCACTTTCCCCTTTGCTGACTACCAGCTACCATATGTAGGCTCTAATGTTAGCCTTCATGCTGGTTTGCCACAAGAAAATGTGGGTATTTGGGTACCTGAGAAAATCTTTTCAAAATTGCATTGCTTTTATTTATGTGTGTGTGTGTGTGTGTGTGTGTGTGCGCGCGCGCGTGTGTGTGTGGAGAGAGAGAGAGAGAGAGAGAGAGAGAGAGAGTGAGTTTGTGTTTGTGTGTGTTCTAGGCTCAGTGATGTGAATAAGACATTTTCCTGAGTTATGGCTAGAGGTCCATGAGGTATACAGATATGAGCTGTGCTCCCTACGGAGCGAACCTTGGGAAACCCAGGACATGGAGTTGATTCCTAAAAGAGGATCTTCCTGTGGAAAAACCCAAATAATGGAAGGATAACACTTGAAGCTGGAGGAGAAAGCAAGAGCATATTCATCAGGGCTTGCAGGCAGAGCTGACCCCCAGGAGACAACACTAATCTATGATTATTGTTATTATTGGCCTTGGTAATCTATGAGCACCTTAAACCATGGTGACCTTCTAGCAATGAAAGGTTGGGAGCTGGAACTGGGCTCTCAATGAAAGAACAGGAGTCTTTGTTTTATTTGTTTATTTTTGCATGAGAGGAAGACGAGAAAGAGTTCAGCTGCTGGCACAGAGAGTAATCACATAATTCTACCCTCTATTTGAAGCTAGAGGTAAGGAGATACCATGCAGAATTTTATCAAAACCCACTGTTAGGATTCTGGCACTTTAAGAGCAAGCCACGCCCACTCCTCTTCTGTAAGCAGAGTTTCCGGTTCCTTGCCCTCTCTGTCCCCCC
>JAQHUG010000115.1:4542897-4566120 GCA_028555095.1 Dicrostonyx torquatus
AATAAAGAAGCTGCCTTGGCCTGTAGGATAGGTCAGCCCTTAGGTGGGCAGAGTAGACAGAACAGAAGGCTGGGGAGAAGGGAAGACGCCAGATGCCATGATTCGCCAGCCCGAGATGAATGTAGGTTAGAATCTTCCGGTAAGTCACCTCCTTGTGGTGATACACAGATTTCTAGAAATGGGTTAGTTTAAGATGTGGGAGTTAGCCAAGAAAAGGCTAGACATAATGGGCCAGGCAATATTTAAATGAATACAGTTTTTGTGTGGTTATTTCGAATGTAAGCCAACCAGTCGGCACTGGCAGCCGGCTGGGACACAGCCCTCTCCTCCTCATACTACAGAACTCTACATCCCATTGGTGCTCTATAGGGGGCTCCAGGGAAGGGCAGTTTTCAACAGATAAAACCATGAGTGCTCTAGAGTGAATATATACATTTAGTGTGTGAATGTATGATTAGATCATTTCTACCCCTGTAACTTTTTTTTTTACTTGGTTGGTTTTTAAAAAAAAGACTGTAAGGAAAAAAAACCTTTTCTGCAGTTGATTAGGACTCTAGGATAAAAACCAAGTTTATTTTTATAGCAGTGATCATCTTTCTTTAAAACATCATGACCCTGAGGGTTGGGACCCCATGGAAACTACAGTCAATCTATAGGAACCAAAATCATATTCAATTTGTTTTTAAATTACTATTCAGGGTAGTGTCCTATAAGATGCAAACTTATATACAGCATCAGCAATGTTGCATCACCAAAGGTTTAACAACGAGCAGTTATTAGCATGCTCGCTGTTCTGCTAAGTATGCTATAAACCTGTCCCCATTTAATCTTTATAATAATCTTTGAAGATGAATTACATATTTAAATATGTATGTTAAATATTAATGGTTAAATGAAGACAGAAAATAGAAATATTTTGCCCAGTGTCTAAGAGAATATTGGAATGGGACTAGAAATGATGATTTAATATACAGAATTCTAAAGAAAACAGATTAAGATACTGTGTAATGCAAGCATGCAGAACACATTGTAAACAGGTATACTTCATGAACACACATGCACTACCTCTGAACACTGCCACTCTGAATCAAGAAGGGTATCTAGTCTTGCTGACAGCCAGTGACATGGATTTGTTGGTCAGAGTGGACTCCTGGGAGCAAAAGACAGAACCCTTCAAAGGAGAGAACAAAGGAGTTCCTTGGTTAGGACAGTTGCATGGCTGGTGCAAACATATTAGCAATCCGATTTTGGAGATTCGTAATATTGCTCGGCAATGAAAGGGAAAGACAGCTTGTTTATTTTGAGCACGGAATGCATTGCATTCATTTTTTTAAAAAAAAAAAATGTCAGGCATATGTATGTAAGATGTGCCTGTTTTTCTAGCAATATGTTTTTCGCATACAATATGGAATTAAAAATAAATTGCTAATGGAGCCGCAAGTGAATGAATCAGAAGCAGTCAAGAAAATTAATGACGCCGAAGCTTAGCAAATCTTAACTTCCTCCTCAGTAGGGTCCGGCAGTTTAATACAAGCCAAAGAGGGCGTCTCAGTGCAGGCGACAGTGGGCACTTTTCTTTTTTTCAATATTCTCTCTCCAAACATACAATAAGGACCATTTTGAAGTTAGTGCTTTTAGCAAGCCTCCTATTTTTCACTGCAGAGAAACCCAATTTATTCTTTGTTCAAAGTAAAAGTGGAATCTCAGCCATCTCAGAGAGAACTGATGAAAACATTGGCAAAACTTTCAGATAAAAGAGATCAAATTGTTTTCCAAGAACAAATAAATAAATAAATATATTCCATTTTATTTTCTCTCACAGATGCTTGGAGAAAACTGAGAGGGGGCTGGGGTGAAGAGAGGCCTCTGATATTTTTTTTCCCTCAGAGCAGATAAACCTTTTTTAAAAGCAATTCAGCATTTTAATCATTGCACTGGCTTGTCTGAAGCAAAGTATTTAGCTTTCAGTTTGATTTTCATTTCTTCCATCATCCCATAATGCTGGTTCCTGTGCTGACAGAAAAATATTTCTGGCCGTTATAATAATAATAATAATAAAAAGTCCTCAGGCATTCAAGGCCACCTTCCGGTTTGCCCTTTGGGGGGTGACATAATCAATGTTTTCAAAGTTCTTTCTTTTTGTGTGAGGCACCCACATGCTTGGGTGAGGATTATATTTTAAACTCCACTGAAAGTAATTGAATTAGTTGGCCCTTACATTCCTGGTCAATACCCCTGTCTGTGGATTCGGGCTTCCCACTGGAGTCTCGGCTTTTCCTAACGTGGCTTTGAGATGTGTACTCAGATGGACGGGCAGGAAATGACCAGTTTGGAGGGAAGTGGAAGCAGACAAAAATTTAAATGCCACTCTTAAGATTCCTCTTCAACTTAAATTTTTAAAGAAATGTCAAGGGTTCGTACCCACTCCCAGTTATCATATTTCAATATTTCTCCGTTCACCATGACCTCTGCTTCCTTTCCAAGAAAGGTTTCAGTGTACAGTGCTTAGAATTTTTATTTTCCATTACCAGCATATGCTAATAGCCAGACACTGCAGGCAGAGGTTTCCTTTGGTGCTCAGTGTGTTTCTGTTGCCCTTTCATGAAGCTGTCCAAGTGGGTGGAGGCAGAAATAAAGCAGAACTCAGCTCTACACATTGAGACAACCAGCCGAGGACCTCCTAAAAGTCACAGGATTTGATCACTTCACTGCCAAGGCTTGGCACCTGCTATACAACTCTCAATCAGACATTATAATCAATCTCTAGACTGTTCTCTGGCGAGTGGAGACTGAGCCCCTAAGGCTCCCCCGCTGAGCTCTCTGTGTAATTCTGTCCTTAAGGATTCAGGGAGCTTGTTCTTCTCCATGATTCGCCTCCCTTTTACTCTTTCTTCACCTTAAAAGGTATCTATAGATTTATTAGCTGGGCGGTGGTGGCGCACACCTCTAATCCCAGCACTCAGGAGGCAGAGGCAGGCGGATCTCTGTGAGTTCAAGGCCAGCCTGGTCTTTAAAGAGTGAATACCAGGAGAGGTATCAACGCTACACAGAGAAACCCTGTCTCCAAAAACAAACAAAAAACCCCACAAAACAACAACAACAAAAAAGGTATCTACAGATTTATAGTGGGAAAGCTCTTGAATGAGGGAGAAAGGGGCCAGGTCAGTACCTCTGCTTTCCCATCGGCGAGGTACGCTTCCCTTGGCCAAATCGTGTGCCTTTTCAGCTTCAGGATTTTTTTGTTTGCTTCTTTGTTTGTTTGTTTGTTTAACCAGGAACAAGTAGTTTGGATTTGATCAGAAGATATCCATCTTGACTCAGGAACCGTGTAGAAGTGACACTAATTGTAAATCCTTGAGCCCATGGCACTTACTGTTCAAATATTTACCGAGTGATGCTGTCACTAGCTTTCCAAAGCAGATGGCAGCAACTGCAGAGAATGAATGATATACGACTTTACCTAAAGGTCACTGAAAAACGGACACTGTTTTCCACTATTTTCTCAACAGATACACAAAATAAAATGGTGTCCTTCATCTCTTCAAGTCTCAACATCTTCATCTGTTAGAAACATAAACAAAAATACCAAGGTTATCTCATGAGATTTTCGTGAAAAGCAGCTGAGACCATGTAAGAAAGGCCCTGAATGTCGGAAGGTCAGGGTTCCACAAGGCCATGCAGGTGCCAGTCATACCAGGATAAAGCAGGAGGAGAGTGTGATCAATCTGGGTACTTCCCCGGGGAGAGCAGACTTCTTCACTCTTCAACTTAAGTGTTCAGGTTGTTTGTAGACATAGTTTGAAAGTAGGAGCAATAAATTACAAACATCCTAGCCTTTCCTTAACTCCACAAACACTGCAGTTTTATTTCCACCATCCTGTGGGCACATTGCTTTCAGTTGGCTTCCGTATTCTTGGCTTCATAAAGTGAAATTTTAATCTAATTTTAGTGAATATTTTGTGTCTTTCTCAGTCGACATCTCTTTTACAAAGTATGGATGCGCTGGATTACAATGACATGGGGATTTGGGCTCTATTGTTAGTGAGGGTTCCACCTTTTAAATTGATTCTACATTTTTTGGGTGTGCATGTATGTGGCATGTGCGCATGTGCATCTGTGTGTGTGTGCTTGCCATGATGCATGTGTAAGAGACCAGAGGACACCTTATAGGACCTTCTTCTCTCCTTCCACTATGTGGGTCCTGGGAATCCAACTCAGGGCATCCAGTGTAGAAATAAGTAAACAGTATCTTTTATTTCATCCTTTTGTTGTCTGCTTTGTTTTGTTTTTTTAAAGACAGGGTTTCTCTGTATAGCTTTGGAGCCTGTTAAGCTCTTGTAGACTAGGCTGGCTTCTAACTCATGGAGATCTGCCCGCCTCTGCCTCCCGAGTACTGGGATTAAAGGAGGGCACCACCATCGCCCTGGCAAGTGCCTTTCTTGCTGAGCCCTAAAGTTTCCACATTTGAAAGGTTGAAAAACATAGGGGTAAACTGACCTTTTCTTCTGGTTCTTCCATATGACTGTAAAGTTAGGAACAGACTTTATAGAAAAATAATTCCCCAGAGATAAGTGTCCTGGCGCTGAGGAGGCCATGGCTCTTTAGTCTTTTATCACAAACCTTCATGTGTAGGGGCTCATATAGTGAGCAATAGTGAGCATGCAAGGCCAGGACAGTCAGAGTAGGAATAGTCAGAGCCAATAATCAATGAGGCCAAGGCCCACCAGGCTTTCAGCATCACCATGATTATCAACCCCCTTGTCTTACTTCTAGGATCCATTACTCCCTTCCCGTCCAAGCTCAGGGCCTACTCCATCACCATTCGTCTTTCCAAACTACTGTTTTGCAATCAAACAAACCAAGAACATATTTATGTTACACACGCTTAATGTCAATATCCTTGCAACCCTCCAACAGTGTGATATATTTAGCAGTCCCCACCGCATGTCTGGGGGTTCTGTCTGACCTCATTCATGCATCATGGTCCCCCCCTCTCCTTGGCTTGCTGTGTTTTACCACACTGGACACACCGTGATCTCTCCTCACTGTGGAGATAATTTGTAGGACTACCCTCTGCCTGTAGCCACCTCTCCACCCGCTTCTCCATGGCACCTCCCCAACACATCTCTTCTCACCTCTCTAGAGAACTCAACTTCTCAGCCACTGTTCTGGGCGATCCCTTCAAGCCGGGATGACCGCTATAACTAGTTATTATAATAACTGGTTATTCCCTTCACACTCATTTACTCCTGCATATTAGAAGCGGGGGAGGGGGGCTTGCCACGCCTTTTATCGCTGCGGTATCTCCATGAACCAGCGACAGCCTGACGTCTAAAACGCTCACAAGGAATACCTGGTAGCTCAATAGAGGATTGTGACCAGTTTCTCATAGTACACTCTTTGTTTCTAAGGATGAGCAAACTGTGATGTTGGTTTTCGCTGAGCTATGCCCCCTTTCCCGCTGAAGAGGCTCTAACTGCGCATACAGCAGCCAAAGGGTATCTCCACTATCAAGAAGGGTCTGCGGAGCAGTGCCTCCTGCTTCTAACGCAGACTGGTTATTCCTTGGGTTTGTATGTGGCTACTCTCCAGCAGGAAAACAATTTTACATGGAGTCCTCAGCGAGCTTGGCTTCCCTGGTGTGAAAATGTGATTGGCATAGGGAGTGAACCTCCCCTGCTGAGAAATGTGAAAACCAGGAGGCACTCCATCCGATGGAGTTCTTTTCACTTCAGCTACAGAAGCCTTGTGGGAAATGCTAATCTTTTATTACTAGAATATTGTTTAATATTTATCCAGCACCAAAAACTATGCTGAGGGTACACAGTGGAGCTCATGTTGGGCCGCCTTTGGGGACTTTCCATTTAATTAGACAGATGGGGAAAACGTCTCCATGTGTGGTTTCCAATCACATTCATGAATAATAAGCTGGATGTCAGTTTCTGGAAGGATGTCCTGCTGACAGAAAGAGGCAGCGTATGGTGTTTCTTATCGTGCTACATAACGAGCCCCCGGCACCTCTGGAGGAACCAGTCCCACATGCTGCTTGTAGTACCACCAACTCTGACGTGAACTTGGTTTAGGGCATTGGATTTCTACTCTTGCTGGCAGCCCCTCTTGCCTTGGAAACTTTCCCTTCTCCTTTGAGGGATGTAAACACACCTTCTACTTGGAGAACATGTCTTATTCTATTTTATTTTGCTCCCTTCCCTTACAGTGGGGTTATCAATCACAGTCCATACTCAGACCGTGTCTGGATATGAACCAGTCGGCCTTGGGGGAACTGCGGATTCTGCCTTGTCAAGAGTGGGGGGTGTTGTTAGAATCATCAGACACAGAGGCCACGATTCAGTCTGGTGAGCTCTGTGCCTTCTTTTGTCACCCTTGGAGACTTTAACACCTCTTTCTGTGCCTTTTCTCCAAAAAGCCCATTCAGTGCATCTACCATAGGCCATGGGCCTTTTCCATTTTAAGAGCTTACTATAACCAAATGCATATACTATAAAACACACGCGCGCGCGCGCACACACACACACACACACACACACACACACACACACATGCACATGTAGTGGGAAGCTGCTTGTTGTTTCCCGGCAGCCTGGCTATCTTAGACCCAAAATAATCACACAGAAACTGTATTGATTAAATCACTGCTTGGCCTATTAGCTCTAGCTTCTTATTGGCTAACTCTTAATTTAACCCATCTCCATTAATCTGTGTATTGCCACGTGGCAGTGGCTTACCAGCAAAGTTTCGGCATGTCTGACTCTGGCAGTGGCTCCATGGCTTCCCTCTGACTCTGCCCTTTGTTTCCCCAGCATTCAACCTAGCTTTCCCTGCCTACCTAAGTTCTGCCTTGCGATAGCTCCAAAGCAGTTTCTTTATTCATTAATGATAATCACAGCACACAGAGTGGACTCCTACATCATGTACATATGCACATATGCATGCACACATACTCACACACACACATATGCACACACCCGTGCACACTTGAGCCTTATTGATATATGGAGAGTTGTATATCTGTCCCTACAATCTGACTTTGGAACATTTTCTATCACCACACCAAGACACTCGGTGCCATCCATGGTCAGTCCTCATCCTCACTGTAACCTTAGCTAAGACTGAGATGTTGACTCTTGCTGAGTTCTCGGAATTGACCTCCTGTCTCCATGAATTTGTCTCTTTGGCATTCTCTACACAGAGGGAATCCCAATACACACATCGTTGGTGTGTGGCTTTCTTCACTGAGTGACTTTATCCACCCTGCAGAAGAGATCAGGACTCTGCTGCCTTTTGTCACATGGTGTCACACCACCGTATGGACCAGTTCATACTCCTTTCATAGAAAAATTACAATGACATCAAGGTTCTCACTAAGAACCAGTTTGTATTTCATTTATTTGTAGGCATCTCAATTATTTTGTGTATGTGGTACAGGTGTGTGTGTGTGTGTGTGTGTGTGTTGTGTACTGATGTGCATGTGCAGCCCAGAGGGCAACACCTTTTCTGTTGTTTAATTGAGAGACCGGGACTCTCATTTGCTCCGGAAGTTGCTGATTAGGCTAGGCTAGGCTGGCTGGCCAGCAAGCCTCTGGGATCTCCCTGTCTTGGCCTCCTTAGCACTGAGATTACAAACCTGGCATTTCTTAGGCTGAGCCTAGAATGCGGGTTCTGATATTTGTGCTGTGTTTTACTGACTGAACACTCTTCTTGATCCTGAAATCACTTTTTGCATAATATTTTCTCAAATGTCCACATCTTACAGGCAAGCTCTTCTCTTACTCTCAGCCTGCCATTGGGCACCTTTTGCCATCACTTAGCAGCAAGCACAGCTACTTTTGTTCAGGGTTTGCTGCTACAAGTTTTCTTTGGGAGGGATTATCAGGCTAACCCCAGACGGGAATGATCACTGTCAATCTTAATAATGCCAGTCTCTATAAATGACTCTATTTAGCCACAAACTGCAGTGAGGCTGGCATCAATCAAGTGTTTGGGTTTGCAGTGACAGAATAAAAGATGGCACTTTGTCTGCAGGCGTGTAAACTATGGATGATGAGATGGGGTTGTTTGTGATTTCTAGGCTGCACATTGCCCCAGGTCTCTTATTTTGGGTGTCAGCGGGCTTTTCAGGCATTTAGCCAGATTTGGCACATCAGTTGGATATTCAACTACTAAAGCACACCTAACTGTCGGGAAAATGAGCATGGCCTACGGAACGTAAGGATATACAGGGCAGAGCTTCACCACCTCAATACCCCAGTCTTCTGAACAGGCTAATCCTTAAAGCAAGCAACCCACAGACACTTGACATTTCCAACATCAACTGTGGTGGCGACTTGAGGGCTCGCTGTAAGGAGGATGAAGAGCTACCAGCCAGTCCTGGGTGCCCAGCTCTGTTCCACTGTCTTCACCATAGCTCCTGATACATCTCCCAAGTCCCCAGCCAGTACTGGCCCAGGTCTGGGCCCCACCACTCAGAAAGCCAGGCTGGCAGTCAGCCAGAGCCGTAGTGTGGCCTCACAGGAGAAGGGAGCTACAACAGGAGAACAGGCATGTACAGCTGTTCAGCAGAAATACAAGGGTCTGGATGCTCAGTGGGCTCCCAAGCCGTCCAATCAAACATGAAGACAAAGCGCCTGAAGAGTCCACCAGCTGCACCTCACCTCACACCAGTGCCCTACTCTCCCCTGCAATGCCTCCAGGGCTTTGAGCCCTTCCCAATCCAGGATCCATGGAGGTCGTCACCCATTGCTAGGAAGGAACTGCATCGCCTTTGCCTTCCCTGGGTACTCTGCAGAGCCACTCAACATCTGTTGTGTCTAGTCTCAGTACAAACAGGAAGCAGGCGGTGCACCGCCTTGTCTCATGGTAATGAACTCCAAGGAGCCACGCAGGTCTGAGAGTAGCTGTGCTTATAGTAGTCGTTATTTTATTCTCTGGCTTGCTGCTTGCCTTTTCCACAGTAAAGCGCCTCAGGTGATTGCTAATAATTGTCACCTTTAAGTGGTTCAACCAGCTCACTGAGTTCTATAGACACACTTAATGTCATATGATGTCACCGCCACTCAAGGACACCCTGAACACTTGGCACATCTCCAAAATGTAATGCTCTGCCCCTCTTCCTGCTTTCCTGGCTTAAGGAAGAAAAAGAAAGAAAGAAAAAAGTGACCCTGTGAGACTTAGCTTGATGGGTTTCTGTCACTGCTGACTTGTGTAGCATTGGAGTTCTGTCCTCTGCAGGTGTCTAGGGACTGTCTGAATGGTGTCAGGCTTCTGATGTTCACCATCGTGATTATGGATGTGACCTCATGCCACCTTGAATTAGCCTGAACAGGCACCAAGCAGCTGGCCCTGTGGGAATGTCATGAACCAGCGTCTTTTCCCATTTTTGCCCGTGGCCTTTGCAGCCGGAGCTCAGTCCGCAGCCTTCTGTGGTTATGAGAAGCCACACGTTGGGGGTCAGCCTCTTTGCCAGCTGCCTTCGCACGCTCAGGCCCCTTCTGCCATGGCTACGTTAAGGCTGCTAGTGAATGTCTCTGGGACTGTCTTTTGAAAGTTTTGTGCCCAACTTGCATGACATTCCTCTAAAGCCACCTTCCTGCGCCTGACACTAAAGGTGAACCCTGTTCTAGTCACCTTCCCAGCTGCTAGGCCACCCTTTACTGCAGCAGCTTCTTACTTTTAACAGCCTGTTTAATGTCCCCGGAATAAGATGTTGACCTCCAGAGGAAGTGTCCTGCTGAAAACAGCATAGGGAGCTAAAAATAAACATCCATTGCAGAAAGGACCAGGCATGCTGTACAAACAGACGACCGGGCCACCCTCCAGATCTGATTTCTTTGGAGACCCAGTTCCTTCCCATTCAGAAACAGTAAACTCTTTGCATACAGACCTCTGCCATGAATGGGGGCTAGAAACCATTTTTAACTGTCCGTCAGCTCGGTCATAGCAGACAGAAATCTGTTCTTCCTAGAAAAGTCCAGACTGTGTAAGTGAACTCCTTGAACACAGTCCATAGCAAGGAAAAATAATGTAATTCTCTAAATACATAGTCGCATGTGACTTTTAAAAAGTTAAATCTTTGGGGATGGTCCCATTGAGATTTGATTAATTCATCCTTTTCTATGAGAAAAGCTTTGAAACCAGCCCTTACCTGTGTCTGAGTGCATGCCTGCTGCTCAGTCCTGATCCGGGCGTAGGGATTCCGACCGGCTTCCACCTTTGGGCATACACTGTGTGCTTCCGCATCTCATAACAGACACTTGGCTGTCAGCTTCTTGTCAGAGTCCCACGAGGCTGTTTTCAAAAGAAAGAAGGTGAGATTTGGAGCAGCCAAGATTTGGGGACCAGTATCAGAATGGTCATCAGTCCTGAAACAGCTGTGCTCAGCGGTAGGCGGCTGTAATAAACAAAGACTAGGAGGCTGTTGTGAGCCAAGGCTTATTCTTCATAAGAGTATGTCCGGCTACCAACTTCTCCCTGCTTTTTCAGCCAGGCATTTGGCCAGGGGGGAGGACCCTTCCCAAGATGGCCACCTGAGCTGAGTCATGGTTAACAGAAGAGGGAGGGTCAGCCTACTTGCTCATTCACCTGGTCACTACACTCTACAGAGTTTTATAGGTACATCATGGCACACAGGATTCTGGGAAGGAGAAGCGGTGCTGTAGTTTCTATGCTCAAGATGGGTTGATAAATGGATTTTGACCTTATAAAAAATAAGTTGCCTTCCAGCATACCAAGTTTCCAGTGGCAGAATTCTAACCAGCAGTAGGAAAGACAATGGCTGGCCTCTAACCTGCCAGGAAAATAGACCGACTCTCCTGCCTGCACCTGATTTCACACTTACATTGCAATTTCCACCATGAAAATGGATTAATTCTGAGGCCCTTTCAGTTGTGATTAAACGTTTTCTATCTGTGGTGCTGTCAGGATTGCAAAGCACCTATTAGGGCAGTTAATTAGAGCAGCACGGACTGCTTTAACCCTCACAATTATCTGTGTTTTCAGAGGCTGACCCCATCCCCAGTTATCACTAACAGGTTAGCAACGCTCAGGGCAGGCCAGAGGATGGACGGACCAGCGAATCAAACCAGGGAGCACTGAGGAGGTCAGGGCAGAGGATCTGCACATTACAGAAAGACGTGCCTGGTGTGAATCTCCTGACTTTATTGGCTAGTCATGCAGCTACAAAATGGTTTCTTCCCAGTGTTACCTCAGGCCTGGAGAGAAGTGTTCTAGAATCTTAGCACTGTACCAGATGCTTCACCAGTGCTCAGCAAGGAAGTTGAACATCCCTTCTCCTCACTGCATTGGCCACTTTTTCCTTGGTGTGTGTCCGGGAGCATATAGCAGCAGTGACAGCGTCAGCTGTCAGCTTCTGTGCAGCTCCTATAAGAGAATGTGTGACTCAGTCTCCCCACGTCTGTGCTTGGCATGAGCATAGCCTTTTTATACAAGAATGAGTCTCAAAGCTCAAGAAGGTTTAGAAGCTGCCCCCTGTATTATCTACGAGTTGTGACTTTATATTCTACTTTGAGAGCTGACACCACAGCATGTTCCGCCAACCACAGCTCTGTGGGGCGTTATGGGCAGTTTACTTAGCAGCTACATGGACTTTTCCCCGTTTACTGCCTTCTGCGGAAACATACTAACGCTGTCCCTGCTTGTAATGATGAGTCTTGAGATTTCTTCCTGTTCTTCCTTGTAGGAAGAGAGTCATAAAATATAGCACCACTCACCCTGTGAAAATTACCAGCCAAGAATGGATGCTCCCTCTGAAGGGGTAGGTTAAGAACATCGGGCAAGCTGGTTTATTTATTTTCTGTGCAATGAGGTATGATTTCATGCGGAGAGTTGTGGACAAGGAGGGGGCAGGGTGAGGGTGGATCACTAAGGGATACAGTAGAGACTGGGAGACCATAAGAAAGACTTTTCTAACCATGTTCATAAATAGTCATTGGGATGACACCGTCATCATGTACGAAGTGCCTTGAAATGCTGTTACTTCCTATCTTCATATATAATGTATACATATACGCGCATATGTGTGATATATATATATACATAATCTCATTTAATGTGCTCCTAAATGTTATGAACTAGGCACTAATATTATTAACACTGTATAAAAATCAAACAAATTATACAAGCTCTGACTGAGCAGAATGTTATTTGACCTAAATTGCTCAGGTGGTAGCAGTGGAGGAGTTGGTAGGTGTGTCAGCAAGTGACTTACAATTTGCTCATAGAGACAGGGAGCAAGAGGTACAGGGGTGCTGTTTAGAGAGATCCTACTTTCCAGAGCACAAATACCCCCACTGCGGCCAAAGTGACGGCTCCAGGTCTGTCAGGGAGAATCGTCTGCAAGCAGAGTGGAGTTGTAAAGCATAAACATATGCAAAGCATGTCACTGACCCATCAGTAACCCATTAACATGGTGTGTGTCTGTGTGTGTGTGTGGGTGCACGCACACATGCGTGTGCATGGGTGTGTGCACGTGTGTGCTTTTTGCATGTGATTGTACCTGTGCAAACAAGGGTAAGAGACAAGGGTGTGTGGTGTCTTTTTCTCTTTCTCCCTGCCTTACTGCCTTGAGACAGGGTCTCTGACTTGTCATTTGGCCAGGTTCTTGTCCTCCAGCCTATGCCGTTTCCTGAGTGACAGGGAAGTTAGTTTACTCCTACTGTATACTCTCTGTTGCTTCCTTGACCATCTCCTCTTGATCTCCTAATGTCAGAAAGTATCCAGCTAATAACAAATTTAATCAACTGTCAGTCCTGACTCTATTAGCATGTAGACTGTAGGCTTTCTTATGCCCCACGCTGAGTTCACAGGCGTTGGCATTAGCGATCCAGATTTGAATCTTGGATCCTTTATCACAATGTGCAATCTGAGACAGCTCCTCAACCACTCTGGATCTCACTTCACGACAAACTGGGGTAAAGCTGCCTCCAGACTGTTGTTGCTGCAGTAATGATTGCGTGCATGTGGCTAGTTCAGAGCTGGCTATGGTTTTTCTTGTCATGTAATATTCCTAACAAGCATTAAAATATAGAGGCTTTGTTAGGATAAGATTTGGTGGAAACAAGGGGTTGTAAGCCCCAGTAGCCTCCCGGATCCCTTAACTTGGAGAACACTGAGAGTGGAATTTCTGCTGTGTTATCTGTCAAATACACAACCTCTATCTCTAGGCATGCCCCTTAGTCAATCAGTGGACTTTCGTGTTTGAATTTTAATTTAATATTTGTTTGGATGGTGCTTTTAGAGTGTGTTTGAAAATCTCCACACAACCTTCCCTTCCTCATTATAAGAAACTGAATATTTTGATGCTCTTGTCTAAAATAATACATCAGAAGATTAAGCATGTTTCTGATGAGATGTGAGTATCTTCAGGTAGTGGTCAAATGAAGAATTTGCATTTAAATAAAAAGATTAATGACCAACACACAAAGCCCATATTTAATCACCATTTCTTTAACACACATAATTTACAGTTTTATTCAGATTATCCACCTTAATTCAGTAATAAAAATGATAGGCGCAGTATTTTATAAAACAACTTTCATGCCACCAATCATGTGTCCCAGTTACAAATATTTCTGAGGTTGCTGCTTTCACACTGTTTCTCGGGAATGATCTAAATGTTGGTTCAGTAATTCGGGTGTAACTATATATCAGAAGGTGTGAGTCTCACCTCATAGAAATAGCTCAAGCTGAAAGGAAAAAATAATCACTTGGAAGTGACTTACTACGCAGGCCTGTTCATTTGCTCTTTCCTCTCAAATCTGGGCTAAGCATGAGTTGGCCCCTACTTCATCTTTTTTTGTTGTTGTTTTGTTTTTGTTTTTCGAGACAGGGTTTTGTTGTGGCTTTGGAGTCTGTCCTGAAACTAACTTGTAAACCAGGCTGACTTTGAACTTAAAGAGATCCGCCTGCCTCTGCCTCCCGAGTGCTGGAATTAAAGGTGTGTGCTCCCACTGCCCGGCTCCCTCCTTCAATTTTAAGCAGTACTTCAAAAGAATAAACCCAGATGGCCCTCTTCCGGGGTATTTAGTACTGAAAATACAAAGGGGATATATTTTCCTCTACACCAAATGCAAAGAAAAGTTCTAGAAGAAAACAAATATCACCCCATCGAAAGCTGTGATGAATTTTGGTCCAATAAATTATAAATCAAGAATTATTCTGGTTTAAACTGGCTATAGCAGTTTATGCTTCTAATTCCAGAGCTCAAGAAGCAGAGGCAGGAGGCTCACAAGTTATAAACCATTCTGGGTTACCATAGTAAGTTCTATGTTACCTTGGGTGTATATAGTGAGTTCCTGTCTCAAAAGCTAAAAACAAAAGAAACAAGCAAACAAAAAGTGTGTTGTACTATAAATATCATAAACCATTTTCCTTTGAATCAACCTCTGTTATCAATGTTTATCCCAGGCCTAGAGCAAAGCTGTGAATATATTAAACAGCTTTGCCTGGGGTAAGGGACCCTGACAAAGGGGAAACTGCTCCCAGATATTGAATGATGTCTGTTCTCTGTCTGTGGCTTTGGGCTCTGTGTTGAGCAAATGTTGAAATCTGATTTACTTTAGTTGGAGAGTTGTAATGAAATGACAACTTTGAATTAAATAATAATCCTTCTCAGTGGGGAACAGCCAATAACAGAGGCAGCAATGTAGGCCTTTGCAGACAACTTCAAGTTACTAGCTGATACTCAGTCATCCTTGGGGGCCTGGTCTCCTCAGATGCTCCCCTCCTCTCCTCCTCCAGCCCTTCACTCACTGCCCTCTCCTTTCCCATTTCCCATCTGGAAGCTGCAAGGACAATTTACATTTAGTAAACAAGACAATGATAAAACATGAAGAACTGGAAAGAATAAGCAATTAGCTCTTTGGTTCGTTTCTTCTTACAGGCTCCATTTAATTCTAAGATTTGACTTGGTATTTTAAAAAAAAAAAACAACAGCTCTCCCCTCAGTTGGCCTCTCCACTTCCTATTGATCCTTTTGGCTGCTGACCGGTAAATTTAGCTCAGCATCCTTTGCTGATGGGAGAACAGAGTGAGTTCTCTTCCATAGAAGAGCATGGCAGCCGCTGTTCGGTCTCCATGGTCCTTAGTTTGCACGCTATAGTAAGGGGTGAGCAGGAAAGGTGCCTAGAGAGAAGGCTTTGCCCATGCTGAAGAATCCAGTTATAAACAAACAAACAAACAAACAAACAAGAGACAGTCAATCTGAATGTGCATACCATGTAAGCCTGGGACCTGACTTCAATTCCCAGCGGCCACGCATGGTAGTTCACCTTGTAATCCCCGCACTGCAGATGCAAAGATAGAAAGGCCCTGGGGTTTACTGTCAAGCAACTTAGCCTATTTGGAAAGTTCCAGGTTAGTGGGCATCCCTGTCTCAAAAATCAAGATGGATGAGACTCCTAAGGGAAGACACCCAAGGTTGATCTCTGACCACTACATGAATGCACACACTTGCCCCTCCACAAAATAATATATGCATAATAAAATAACTTTAAAATAGCAAACAAAACTGAAAATTGTTATATGAGGGCGATAACAGACTCAGGAAGATAAAACTTGCTCTTTCTCTCTCACATGTGGATCTTAACATTTAATGTTGGTGTGTATGTTAGCCAGAGAATGTAAATGTGGTTACAGACTGCAAATGAGATAAAGGCCAAAAGAGAGAATGAGAGGTATATAACGGAAGGGAGAAGGGAGGCGGGATACACCACTGACATCAAACCCACAGGGTACAGAAGGAAGAGGTAATAACTGGCTGGGGGTAATAAAAACAAATCTATTTTTGAAAACTTTTATAATGAAGTCTAATATTTTATGTTAATAATTATAGCAACTAGCTAACTAACTAAATGAGTAAATCTGAAGCCCTAAACAGCTCCAGACAATATCCCCAGGAGGAGCTCTGAACAGAGCTGACCTATATAAAATACGCTGATAGCCAGGAAGATAAACCTTAAAAGCACACAGTGCCTCTTGGTTCTGAAAATATGAAGAATGAAAAATTAGTTGAAGAACGAGGGTCTAATGTGGCTTCTAGTCTCAGCCAGGGACCGCATCAGGGCTGTATTGTGGAATGATCCCTGAAGTATAATAGACATAGACTTGGTCCAGTGGCTAATGAAACCAGTACAGTACAAAGAACACATAGACCTTAATTTATGGGCCCTCTGTTGCATCTGGATTCTTATCCAAAAGACCTTTTAATTAAGCTTCTTCAGGTGGGAATCAGTGCACATTTTCACTAGCCCAGGGGTAATAGAAAAAGCCAAACAAGGTCTTTGTTTCTC
The DNA here is from genome assembly GCA_028555095.1 of Dicrostonyx torquatus. Lineage (NCBI taxonomy): Eukaryota > Metazoa > Chordata > Mammalia > Rodentia > Cricetidae > Dicrostonyx > Dicrostonyx torquatus. Next base: position 4,559,223 of record JAQHUG010000115.1, read on the forward strand.
TCTGGCACTCCGTTCACTAATCATCTCTCCCCTATTCATCTCAGGCTTCTGCCAGAGTTCATTTCATCTTCATCAACGTTGCCATCTTCCCTCTCATATTTCAAACAGCAATTGGAAAGCAGATATTTAATCAGAAAAGTTTGGGATTCATTTTTTGGATACCCAATCTGTCTTTAGAGGCTTTCAGACAGATAAAATTGCTGTTGACTACAAAAACAACCGAAGTCTGTGTCCTTGAGAAATGTTAAAACCCTGGAGAAAGTTCAGGGGCCTTAGAGCTAGACCGCATTCCAGCTCAGTCATTATTAAGTGCCTGACCTTGGGTTACTCATGTAATATCTCAGAACCTTAGTATTCTTGTCTGAAAAATGGAATCAGCTCTCAAAGTGTGTTCCTGGAAGAGTGGTATATGCAGGTGTCCCAATACAGTGGAGAAAAGTCAGTCTTAGATAGCCAGATAAAGAGGGGTTCTCTTGTAAAACTTCAGGCCCCAGAAACAGGGTGTTTAGGGTTGATCTTCAAAACAAGAGAAGAGGAATATCTCTGTGACAGATGGAACACACTGGCTGATGCTGTTACCAGGCATGATCAGCATAACTAACAGCTTCAGGGGAGTTGAAACTGCAGGATGGCTGATGCCAGGACCTGGTTCCATCCTCTCTTCCTATCTATTGGTCCTCTGTCTCCAAGAACCCACACTATTCCTCCTACTCCCTGTAGGCTACTGACTCTTTCTGTTCCACCATGCCAGAACACAGCTTCCCCAGTGTCCTGAGTGTTACCACTTTGAGACTATCCATATACACACATACTCTATAATAGCTGTTGAGATCAGTTCCAGATTTACAGAAGGTTCTGGATAAAGTGTTAGGTAACCTTGGTCCAATATGATGAGGATGGGGCATAAGGTCATGTGGTACAGAATGGCTTCTGGAGATTCATCAATGTCACAGTAAGGTCAGCTAAAGAGGGACTTGCGACTTGAAAAGACGTTCTATAAGCTGCTACTGTAATGGTCTGTCCTGTCCCTTTAAGAGACAAGTCTGGCCCACTTTCCTCCCGTCCCACCCCTGTCCATCACTGAGGCAGGCAGATCTTCCTTCCTGCTTGGAGCTTGAGTCTCTTCCTTTCCACCTCTCTCCCAAAAATGTAGCTGCTACTGTGGCTCCTCTTCTCTCCTCCCTCCCCTTCCCCTTCTCTCTCTCTGCTCCTCTCCCCTTCCCCCTTGCCCTTTCCTCTCCATAACCCACTAAATAAATATCCAACCTCATTCTGCATGGTGTGCCTATCCGTCTGTCTCTCACCTGCCGCAGCTGTGGCTCCTTGTGGGACTAGCTGTTCCATCTTGGTCTCTCACCCACCATGTGATTTCCTGCCTAGGCTCCCTGCCTAGGAAACACTGACCCTTATGACCCATGGGTCACTCTGGGCAGCTGCCTTCATGGCCCGCTGTGGTCTCGTGCCCTCTGGCTCACTGCTGCTACTCAGGGACCTGCAGCCTTTCTGCCTCTGTACCCCTTGGGGATCAGTGCCATTTTATTTTTAACATTACATGGGTGCCTGAGACTTGGGAGGCTCTCCCACTCCTCTCCTGCAGTCGGGATCCAGAACCAGGTATTTTTTTCCACACTTACAACCAGCAGCTTTGGTGGTGAGTTTTCTCCTTCCAGCCCTCCCCCCCCCAACTACAACCTTTATGGCTATGCTTTCCATAGCTAAAAACATGACCAGACAACCTGGGGTCAGGCCTCCCATGCTAACACTGCACAGTTTGTGCGGTGCATTCGACTGTGGGCCCAGGATCGCTCGGAATTTTCTTTCTCCTATTTTCTTTCTTTTGTGGTCCCTGCCATGAGAGACCACTCTTGCTTCTGAGTTGCCCGACCAAAGCCAGTCAGGCTTTAACATCCAGTCTATAGAGAGAAGATGCTCTTCTACACATCCTGCCATGTTTGCTACCCTGTTTTTCACAGATTTTCACATTTTCAGCTATGGTATAAACCCTCAAACTATCAGCCATCCGCTTGTGAAACAGTCCCTTCCACTGCTACTGCTGGTCCTGCAGAAACCAACAAAATTGGTTGGATCCACAAGGCAACTATTGTTCAATTCCAGCCTTCGCTCACTGCTGCAACAGGATGGGTCAGGCCTTTTGGTCTCTCTTCCATACAACATGTGACCACTGCCATTTTGACTGAGGTCAGGTGACCTTACCACCATCTTAACTGAGGTCAGGTGACTTCACCGCCATCTTAACTGAGAGCCAAGTCAGGTGACCAAGTTCCACCATCTTTACTAAGGTAAAAACAAAAACTTGGAAAAAAATTGCAGAGCTTTCCAGATGGAGCATGGATTGTGAGACTGGCAAGAGTCTTTTGCTCTTCGGTGAATTGGTCCAAAATGTAAACCAAGGAGAATGTTAGATGGCAAGAGCTAGAGGCCTCTCTGACAGTTCTGTGTTTACACAAACTGCAAGGCTCCTTCAAGAATCATTGGGCTCCCATCCTAAAGTCAAAATAGCAATCCTAAGTTAGAGACAAAGACCCTAAGGATGCACATTCCATTCATAATTACAGTCTGATTTTTTTCATCCTCCAGGCTCTTCCTCATTTTTGCCTGAATTCAGTTTGTCAGAAGTGATCCCAAACAATATGAACCACCAGCCCCATCTCAGACAGTAAAGGGAACTCATGCTCCCTCTGGGATTCATGCAGCAGTCCCTGGCTCAAGTCCAGAGGCTTTAGCAGATGCCTACACCAGCAGCAGTCCCTGGGGCTCCCATATTGGAACTCCAGGTTTGGGCTACTGATCAGGCTCTCTTGATGAGCACCAAGACTTCAGAGGGGACAAGCTTGGCCCCTGGAGCAGCACAATGCCATCTTCTGAGGATGATGCCCTGCAAAGTTGGCTCTGTGTTTCACTTCTCTTCCTCCTCCAGGCCCCTCCCACCTTCTCTGAATTCCTCTCTACTTTTCATAACCAAGGACCAACAGAGGCAATCCTTTCTTTTCTCCAGCACTCACCAATGAGGTTCATCTGAACAGCTCGATGCTACCTCAGGAACCAAGAAAACAAAGTATATTATCTCCAAAGCAACGTTTTCCAAGGAAATGCTTGGAAAATAGTTCCTGACTTTTGAATCTTTCAGATCTGAGAGGCTATAAAGAGACTGGCTAGGTAGAGTATGGGGTGAGGCTAGGGAGCTTGAGGGCCTTCTGTAAGTCCCCACCCACTGTTTATAGAGAAAAAGGCTCAAGTCTAGAAGTGTTTCAAAAGGGAGCCTGATGTAGTTTTCATATGTAAAGGGCCCATAGATAAGAATTTGCTTCTTGCTGGAGGGACTGAGTAGGAGGAAGGTAAACCTATTCAACCCCACCTACTTTGACTTTTCTTTTATTCCCAGGATATACCCAGGTAACCAAGACTGACTGTGAGATTGTGCTGTGGGAAAGAACAGAGCTGAGGCATTCGGACTCCTCCCTTAAAGACTGCATGACAGGGCAAAGGAAGACAGGAAACTTGACAGTGAGAGACCACATGCCAAGCTTGTCAAAGCTCAAGGGCCTGGGGGAAGGAGTACAGTGACAGCTAAAGGGAGAGTCCTCAGCAATGGGACTCATGCCCCAATAAAAGGCACTCTCACTCCTCCTCCCACTGAAAATGAGGACCAGAACTTGGGGTTAGACATTATTTGGATACTGAGTCTGGTACCTTGCATGTCTTCATACCGAGTAACTCTCTTATGTTCAGGTCTTGCTAGCCAGTCTCCATTTTTGAACAACACAACTTCTATGTACCTCTATGACTCAGAACATTTTAATGGTTCCTTGTATGATAAGCGCCTGTTATGATATATTGGATGGTTGACTGACAGACTGATGGACAGAGGAAATCACATCTTGGTGTTTCCATTGACCTGTGAGTTTATGTTTCCTGCCTGAAGGCTGACCTAGAATCCTAATGAGGGTATTCAGGCTGTACTGCTTCTCTGGTTGGTCACACTTCGGCTTGGCTGTCTATTGACCCTCTGTAGCACAGTCAACAGTTTTTATCCTTAACAGGATACATACATGAGATACAACTGCCAACTTTGCTGTTGTTTTGCATTATACTTTCTTCTAAAATCCATAAGAGGCAAATATCAGCTTCACAGGACATTGCCTATGTACATCCATGGAGCTGTATGAAACACCCACTCTGTAATGTCTCTAGACATTACATAGGCATAAGGTGTTTAGGTGTTCCCTCAATGTTAGAGACCAAAAAAATGATGATAATTACTAAATGGTATTCACGTAACATAGATGGCTCTCTATCCCTGGTTAATGAGGTTGTAGGATTTTAACCAACATGGATGTATCCAAATTGTTATTAAGCTCTGGCTCAATTTAGTTCTTCTGAAGATAATACCATGAGTCATCTTAATAGGATAACAACTTAGTGTGTTTCCTACTATCAAAGATTCCAGTCCCCAGACTGTCAAGGACACCAGTTCCCAGACAATCACAATACAGTAGTTGACATTAACAGCAGAACTTCTTCACTGTTGAGACCATGAGTGTATTTTCACAATGCTCTGTTTCTCAACACCGTTTCTCCACTCTACCTCTATTCACGAATGCCTGAGACCTACCCGGTTTGTGTCTAGAGCTTGTTCCTTTGCTCACCCTTCCTTTGAACCCTATCCTGTGCTTCTACATTGCTTCCTTCCTCTGTCTAAACCTATCTCTTCCAGTCGGTATGCAGAGTCTGGTTCCAGGTGCAGAGGGGAAACCAGCACACCAGCATCCAAGGGAAAGCTCGATTCTGTAACTCAGGGACTTGAAATTTAGCACAGGAGTGTCAGTTTCAGACCTGTGTCAGTCACACCACACCGTGGACTTTAACGTTTTTCTGGTAGAGTTCCTGGGATTCATCTTCAACATAGTCTCTTCTAACAGTGTACAATTGTGACAGTAACTGTTATGATCATGAAGAATTTCACATATTGACCACTTTCTAAAACTCTCAATCCTCATAAAACGTTAGCATAATAAACTGTCTAATATTTGTTTAACATATGAGAAAGCGAAGTTCTAAGAGAGACGGTCACTTATAAACAGAGCTGGTGAATGGGGATCTAACATACAGTCACAGGTTGGTATCTCTGGCCAAAATTTTCACCTTTCCTCACAAATAAGGACAAATATCTTCCCATTTATAACATAGAACATACTATGTTAGGTCCCCAGAAAGATTGCAGATATCAGGATATGCAATTGTTTTCAACTACCCTGCATATAGGAAATGCTAAATCAAGCTAAATTAAATCCAACAGAATTCTAGACAGTTAACAAGCTTTGATTAACCCCCTGCTGTGTGGGCACCCAGCCATGACTCCGTTAAGCCTAATACTGCTTAATTTATGAAAATGTTGTTACAATTATTCTGTTTTTAAAATTTAGGTTCCCTCAAAAAGGAAGTGCATTTCACAAAAAGGAAGCACATTTCACAATATACATCACTGATCTCAATTCCCTTTCTGTTCGGCACACATTTATGAATATCTTGTTGTATATGTACTTCTTGGGTGGAGGGTTTGCCTAAACTTGTTTTTTTTTCCCTCTGCTACTCCAATTCTTCCAGCAGTCATACTCATGGAAGCCCACATATCTGGCTATTGTCTAAATAAGGTCATCCAGGTTCTGTGGAACCTGTGGAAATTGAGCATCTATTCACTATTCTGTTTGTAGCTTGCGCATGCCATATGAACTGGGAGGAAATATGGGCTCAGGAAATCAGAGTACAAGGAGGAAGAAGAGGAAGAGGAGAATATGGAGGAAAGAGAAAGAGGGCGGGAACAAAGATACAGTATTAGAACTATGGCTCTGAACGCAAAGACCTCACTACTACTTAGCAAAGACCCTTGGTCCTCTTAAAACTGCTCTGTATTCTGGGAAGACTTTGTCCTGAGAAACTGCCTCCTGAGAATGGATAAATAAGGATGCTTTTGAAAATTAGTAACTGACAAAATGACATTGTAAGTCACTGAGGAAAGCTGCACCTTATCCTCCTTTGGGTCAAGGGGAAAGACCTAGTAACCATGCTCTTGGGAAAACTGTCACCAGGTGGTGCTTCTTGTTTTGCACCACTGCCAATATATCCGAGATGCTGCTTGCAACTGGAACACATGTGTGCCACAGGATGCTCTAGTTACACAGCATCACACCTAATCTGCAAGCTGTGTGGGAAACAATCATACCTGCAGCCCAGACTCTAAGAAACAGCTTCACTAAGCCATGCATCACACAGATCTAAGTTTCACAGATTAGTGTTTTTTTCTCGTGGTAAACGGATACGTCATTCTCTAACTTTAATTAATTATAGACAATTTGAAAAACACTGTCAATAAAACAGAGTGTTGTGTACTCATGGGAAAAGAAATGAGATGAAAAAATTATAGCCTGTCCCATTATTTATTTGTATTGATCTAGATGTTCAAGCCAATATATCACAATTTGACAAAAGGTTAAATATTAACAGAAGAATCATTAATCTAACAAAACAAATTAGCATAACAGTAGCCCTCCTGACTGGTGTTCTGTGTACGGTAGATCTGGATAGACTGTGGAAGTCTTCAGACTGAGGTTTGGTACAGATCTTTACAGACCCAGCTGTACCAGGCTTTTTCCTTTGGGCCACCAACCAGCTCCCAAATCATGACATAGAGACGTATTATTAGTTTTGAATGCTCGACCTAGCTTACATACATTTCTGGCTAGTTCTTTCAACTTAAATTAACCTGTTTCTCTTTATCTACCTTTTGCCTCTTTATTACTTTTCTTACTTCTATACATCTTACTTTCACTGTTTCCTTATATCTGACTGGCTAGTGTCTGCCTGACTTCTTACCCCAGGT
>JAQHUG010000115.1:4568183-4600126 GCA_028555095.1 Dicrostonyx torquatus
TCTTAAAATGCCCTTTCTCCCTAACTCATCTATACTAGCATGGCTTCCCTGAGCCTCCTTTTTCCAAGATTTGGCATGGATCTATGGTAGATGTAGTCTTCTTTAGAGCACTGGATATTCAGTCTTCAGAGATGCTCGTTAATGTTCCATACTCAAGTTCATTCAGAACAATTCAGAATTCTCCAGGACTGGAATACTTCAACAAAAATATAGATAATCTAGAAACAGGGAAGCCTGATATATTCATAATGTATCAAAAGACATTATTTTTTAGTGAAAATTAAGAAACTGAAATAGTGTTAGTAGTGGATGTACATGGATGCATTGACTGACAGAGGAGATTTTAAAATTCATTGAGAAACTGTAAGAGAAAAACATCAGGTCAATTCCAAGCCTGCTATACAGGAAAAGGAAAGTTTTGTTGGAATCTTGGTGTGCTAATAGCTACTTTCCAATCTCTAATTTATAGAGGCCCATTTTTGCTTGGCTTTTTACTTTGTGCAGCACTGGCTAACTTCAAAGACTGATGAAATCTGAGAGTGGTATTAGATCTAACATCATCTCAAGATGGGCTTTAAGCTGAGCGAGAATGAGCTGGGAAGGAGGGGAAATAGAAAGGAAAAGAAGGGTCCACAGATGAAACTCTTAACCTCATAAGAAATAGAAATATTATTTTTCAATCCTCTCTAGCAATCTCTGGGGCAGTTTATGCTGCTCTGAAATCATGCTGTTTTTTAGAATGGCATTGGAATAAAGATATCACAGAGTGAGATGGATTATAATTTATGTGTCCCAATTAGCAAGAGGGATTTCCTGGAAGCAGCACCATTCTCTGAGATGACTCTCTGCGGCTGTGCATGGAATCTTGAGGCTGTACTAAGCAGAGGATGCAGTTACGTTGGGTCAGCATCTCCGAAGTTATTTCCTGCATCACATTCAGCTCCATGGTCCGAGGACCAGCTCTCAATACTAGTAACTGCTCCAGGGGTTTCTCTCTTTGTCCTCATCAAAAGCACCTTAATTCTGAATCTACCAGAAACGAAGATTTTAAGTCACTAAGCCAAATCTTGGTAGAGTGACAGGTGCAAAATATGAAGGTAAGCAAATGTGTTTTAAAAAGTAAAACTTGAGAATTCACAAAGGATAGGATAAGGCTTAAAAATATGACCTATCTAGCAAGCCAAAAATTAAGATCCAATAAAAATTCTCTGTGTTTTGCTGATGTAGTCATCCCATGTTACTTTATACAGCCATGTGCCAGGTTAGAAGCAAAGCCTGGGCCAGCAGCAAGGCTGGGAGGGTAAAGGTGCCTGCTGCTAATCCCCATAACTTGAGTCCCATTCCTTGGACTCTGAAATCCTAAACATTGTCCTCTGCCCTCCACATGTGTGTGATGACACACACACACTCCTACACATAATAAATATGTAATAAAAAGTAGTAACTGGCCTTTTCAAAATGACTTAAGAAAGAAACAAGGTTATTAACACAAGTGACAATCACACAATTCACACTCAGGTTAAAGCTATCGTTTCTTAAAAGACATTTTAGAGGTAGCATCTTACCCAATGTAATAGGATGCTCCATGCTTCAGAGATGCTAGACCTGGGTTAGCATTTTGACTTAGCTATGTATTAGTTACGTATCATCTGCTATGGACCTAATTGAGGTTGCGGGCTATTGTTCACTACGTCATAGTCTTGCTATGACACATGTAAGGTTCATACAACAGTGGCGCAGCAGGCTTCCCATAAATAATGGTGTTCTCTATCACTGCCATGAGTTGAATCCTCACACCTTTCCTAGATTTTCTTGTCATGCAACCGAATTTTAAAATAATACAAGAAGTGTAAAAGTAGGGCTGTTAATCCATCTTCAGGTTCTGCATCGAGTTTCAACCACCTCCACATCAGACACATTTGGGAAATCATTGTGTCCATACTGAATGTGGACAGACTTTTTCCTTAATTAGTGCCTAAAATGTACAGCCTAAGAGCTATTTACATGTCATTTGCATTTTAGTAAGGATTTTGTGTGACTTGGAGAAGGTACAAAGAGCATGGGAAATATGCATTGGCTGTATATAGTACTATGCCGTGCTAGAAACAGGGCTGGAGAGTAAGGTGGGGAACCACCCCGTGAATTGTGAACTGCCGTTGGCTGGACTTTACTGCTCCTGTAATTCAGTGCAAGAGGAGACGTGCTCTGAGCTGGGATTGTTTTATCCCTGCAAGCATTTCCCCCACTTACTGTATACCCTTCAAGGGTTTGTATTACTGGACACGAGGACCCTCCTCCCATCTGGGTCTTGGACATTTCTTTAAACTGACAGCCACAAGCAGAGGCTTGGTCACACTCAGTTTCCTTCCATTAGCAAGGCTGATGTCTGTAATGTGTTGTCTCACCTGAAGGCACCTCCTGTCTTAGTTCTGTTCTTTTGACATTAACTGTCATTAAGCCTCACGCTTGAACACCCCAGATGTTCCCAGCAGTTTAATTCCACTTCGGGATTATGGGACTTTGGCCCGTGTTTTCCTACAACACGCCTGCCCGTGTGCATTCGTCTCAGAGCGGTGTATCACGGCTGTTCGTTAATCCTGGAAGGAGGTAAGATACACAAATTTAGGTTTTTGGTTTTACACTTGTGCTCTGATCTTCCTGTTCACTTTATATTTGTGATTCAAAGATAACTTTCTGAGAGATACTTTTAAAAATGACCAACTAAACAAAAACAATAAAAGGAAACCCAAAAGCTCATCCTCAACAACAGAACAGCTCACGGGACACTGCCACCTGAGTTCTGACAAGCCACTCCCTGTCTAGGCGCTCCATGCCAGAAAATTCACTTTGTGGGCTGTGAACGGTTCCTTCCAATCTCCTGTGCTTTCTTTGGTGTCAAAGGAATGTTGTCCTAAAGTTTGATGTGCTTTACCCCTTTCCCTCAAGTGTCATTTGCTTTAGAAATGCAAACGGTTTTAACAATTCAGTCGTTTTGATGTGATATTCCTACTGTTGACTGATACTGAAAAAAAATGCACCCCTTCCGCTAAGAAATAAAAATCAATTCTGAGGAAAACAATTTATTTATATTTCTTAGTGAAATGGTGCTTTTTTTCAATATAAGTCAACATTTTAGATTTTCTCTGCTGTCTTGGTTGGGTAACAATTTTGCTTCAGCAATTCTCTTTTATCCATGTTAGATCTTGTTTTTCCTCCTAACTTTAGTTCTGATCAATTTTGGGTGATTTTGTTTTTTTAAAACCCCTCTCTCCCCACCATTTTTCTTTCTGAAAGCATTGTTTTGTATTTTGAGATTCATTTAGTCCTTCTAGTGTGGCTACTATTTCTAAAAATATTGTATTTAATTTTGTTTTCCATATATTGTCATTTTTAATGCTTTCTAGGTTTTCTAAAATAAGACTTCAAATTTTGAGCTGTGTTTTGAACATCTCTTGCTTGTTTTCATTCTTTGTAAAGATCCTTCCAGCCGGGTGGTGGTGGCGCACGCCTTTAATCCCAGCACTTGGGAGGCAGAGGCAGGCGGATCTCTGTGAGTTCGAGACCAGCCTGGTCTACAAGAGCTAGTTCCAGTGCAGGCTCCAAAGCTACAGAGAAACCCTGTCTCGAAAAACCAAAAAAAAAAATCCTTCCATCCTCATTTTTTTTTGAAGCTTATGTAGGATTGGACCTGGTTAGTTCTCTTTCCCTTATACTCTATGGAATTAGTTTCCTTGGATTTTGGCTAAGAAATTTGGATCAACAAAATGGATTTTTGTTATTGTTATTGTTGTTACTTTTTCTTTTTTCTTTTTTCTCTCCAAAGCTCTATTCTTATTGGTTTAATGCCGCATTAAAAATAGAACAGGCAAACTTTAGGATGCCCACTTCTCTCTCCATCTCCTCCACTTTTCCTGGACCCTCTGCTCTGATGGTTCTGGCCTAGCAAACCTCACCACCCTCCCTCCCATTCCTGAAGTACTCTGAGGGGCACCTCTGAACGCTTATACCAACCAGATGAACACCTGCTTAAGGCCTATGATCTATTCCTCTATTAGGAACATAGCCGAGCTGTTGGGTGATTGTCCTTTTCACATGGCTCGCCCAGTGTTCCATTCAGGGACTATGAACCCCGTGGGATTCCCCCTCTTCTGTTATTTGTGACCATTTTCTCTCAGGGGTACTGATTGACATCCTTTTGCATTTTGAGCATTTAGACATTCATTATTATTCCCCGGCCACCCCTCCTGTCTTCCTACCCCATCTCTTTCCATGTTCTCCTTTCTTTTTCCTTCTTTCTTTTATTGGCTCAAACACAGTGCATTGTAGAAGTTAGGCACATGTCAGAAGGTAGTCCAAGAATGGAATTGTGTTAGAAAACTCTAAGAAAACAAGACAGGAATCTTGTGACTTCAGTTTCTTGAAAAACAGAGAATTATTCATGGAATGTGTTTTGTGCTCCTCCCAGTAGTAGCTCCTATTCATTACCACTGGCTATAGTTATTTGTTTAGGTACCTCTATGGAAAAATATATCTTTGCCACATCCGGCCTATCCACCACATGCAACTTGCCCTTGCGATTGGACACCCTCCTCTGAACCCTCAGAGTGTAAATTATCAGATGCTGTGAATAAAGTTGGCTATTACATGAGACTTGAGTCTGCCTTACTTGTGGGCTCCATTCTCCCAGGTCCCACTGCCTCAAGAGCAAGGAACTGGTGAGCAGTCTGCCTTGGGCCTCCTTTCAATTGTTTAGTTCCCAAATCTTTGTTTATCTAGGTTTGTCTAGCGACAACTATAAAGTAGGTTTGCATAAAGAAGAAAACACCCGAAAGAGTGAGTTTGGGTTCTGTCTACACACTGCAGCTCTTTGTTTCAAGAAGACAATACCAGTTGCCAAGTTTTAATGTTTTTGAAACTACCTTTTACAAATACAGGTGTGGATTCAATAGGGAAAAAAAGGAAGTTTTCATTATGCAGTGATATTTACAATTGATCCCCTAGGCCTCTTTGTTGTCTCAACTCTATTTTCTACCACAAACCTCAGTGGAAGAGATTCGGTAGAGCACTTAGAATGCTGAGCCTGATCCCTGATGTTCAGAAGTTAATAGGCTGTGGCAAAAGAAATGCCAAACTGGGCACAGGCTGCTGCCACCATTTGTTCTCTGCTCTGTCAGTGATGGGGGGGGGTGGAGTTTTCTTGAATAGGAAGTTTTCTGTAGCTCCAGACAGATGCAGGGAGAATGAATTATATACTTTAATAAAGGAAAAAATTAACTTCTAAGCATTCATTTCTGTATATGGGAACTCCTTCAATGATATATTTGCAGAGATCAGATATTTGGGGTTCTTCTTTCCACCATTGGAGTCCCCAGAATCTAAACCATGTTATGAGGTTTGGTAGCAAGCTCCTTTACCCAGTGAGCCAGAAAAAGAAAAACAAAACAAAAAAGTTCATTGAAATGAGGTATTTCTGCTTGTTTCATTGTCCTGCTAAGTTGGGGGAAGTACAAAAATGAAGAACTGAGATAAAATCACCCAGCTAATTTTCAAGCAATCATCTCTTTTGAAAAGTTTAAGGTAATATTTACAGAGCTTCCAAATGAGCTATTTCTGTTATGCAGATTCAGTTTGTTAATATATGGTTAATATACCTAGTATGTAGAATTAGTGTGTTAATGCATAGTTAATACACACAGTTAATATGTAGAGAGTTAGTATGTTAATACATAATTAATACAAACAGCTAATATGTAGAGAGTCAGTATGTTAATATATAGTTAATACACACAGTTACTATGTAGAGAGTTAGTGTGTTAATACATAGTTGATATACACAGCTAATATAAGTCAGTATGTTAATATATAATTAATATACATAGTTAATATGTACAGTTAGTGTGTTTATACATAGTTAATATACACAGTTAATGTGTAGAGAGTCAGTATGTTAATATATAGTTAATATACATAGTGAAGATGTAGAGAATCAGTGTGTTAATACATAGTTAATATGTACAGTTAGTGTGTTAATACCTAGTTAGTATCCATGGTTAATATGTACAGTTAGTGTGTGAATACATAGTTACTATACATAGTTACTATGTAGAAGGTTTTTAGTGCTGGCTATTTTCAATAGTTCTGTGCAGTTAAATCACCTGAATTTTTTCTAGCAAATTTTTGTAGTTGTACACCAGTTTCTAGCATTCAAGAGGTCTCCTGTTTTTTTCAAGATTTTAAGCTGTGGCCCTATCTGAGAGACACTGTGAGATATATCATTTTTTTTATGTGAATGAATCCATTATCCTGATGATTACACAGCCAGGAGGTTCAAAGCAACTTCATAAGGAACTGAATTTTTATGATGTCAAACGCAAGGAAGACAAAGCTTTGTTTATTAAAAATCAATACTTCCTGAGTATTACTAAATGTTGATAATTATGGACGTTAATTTTTATTGTTGTGGTCAGATTGTTTAGGTTGGAAAGCAGAGAGAGGGAGGACATCACTACAGTGGAACAATAGAATCATGGAGAGATATGCACTTAGGTCCAGATCCCGGTCGATGATCAGCTAGCTCTTAATTATTACTGTGGAAGTGGATCCTATACTCTAAAGAAAACCAGAACCGAGTTGATCTGTATTCATTCAAACTTTCAAAAGGCAGGGCTGAGCACGTGCCTCAGACGGCAGAGTGCCTGCTAACAAGCATGGAGTCCTGCATGGAATTCCTGGCTCTGAATAAACCTGGCATGACGGACGGCACATAGCTATAATCCCAGCACTCTCAACGCTAGAGAGGTGGAAGCAGAAAGACCAGCAGGGCATGAGTATCCTTGGCTGCACAACAAGTTTTAAACTAGCCTGGGACACATGAGAATCTCTCTCAAAATAAAAATAAAGTTTTTATTTCTATATATTTTAGGTTGGGGTGAAGCACTCCTATAGCACACATACATCCTAGCTCTAATTCCTAGCACTTTATAAAACAGGCGTGGCTCTATGTGTCTAGAATGCTAGCACCAGAGGGGTGCTTGTCAAAAGTTTAAATCTAGCATGGACTACAGCACGGGGGCCTATTTCTAAAACAAAACAAATCAAATCAAAAAATGGAGAGAATGATGCGAAGCCTTCCATCCCGAGACCATACCCAAGAGATCTGCTTTCTAGAATGAGATCCTCTCCTTAGAGCCCTTCCTGCTTCAGCCAGGGAGTGCAGAAACACAGTGGAGCCAAGTGACCAGTTCACAGCCAACCTGAGACACAAAGTCACCAAAAGCTTTCCATCCTGCACATACAACAGTCTAGATGGTTTGATTTTATCTGGGCCTTCCAATGACCCTTCTTCCGTATTTCACCTTCTGTGGAGAGTCACAGACTCCAGTACTCTCTCCTAGCATCTGCTCCACTGCCACGGGGTTCTCTCCCAATGAGTGAGCGAGGCGTGCCAAGGCACTGTGATGAAGAGGTCACTTAATTTCCGTTCGTAAAGCCAAATCTCCCATGCTCCCCGTAATTACCAATCAATTTTACATAAATAGCAAAATTAAGTCCCATTATTCTCATTTGCCACAAAATTAGAGGAATTAATTAAACATGGAAAGGGGGCCAATGCCTGCCAAATCACCACTTCCAGGAGACAGAAACAAATCCCACGCAGGCAGGAAGAAAACTGAACATGGTATCGAGAGAGTGTGCATGGATGTGACTAAAAGCAGCCTGGAGTGGGGCAAGAATCTGATCCCCACATACACACTCAGCACTCCTGTCTTACAGAGGAAACACATTCTTCTTCACAGACGCGGGGAAGTATCACGGTAGACCCGGTAACACTTGTTGAAGAAGGTGTGGTCTGCGTTTGGACTGGAGGAGATCACACAATCATTAAAGAGCTTGCATAGCCAGCACGGGGACCTGAGTTCAAGTTCCAGCCCCCACTGAAGGAAAGTCCCACACAGCGGTGTGCAATTGCAATCTTAGAGCCAGAGAGGTGGAGACAGGCAAATCTCTGAGGCTCGCTGCCTAGCAGGTTTAGCGTAAACAGAGAGCTCTGCTCCAGTGAGAGATTTGTCCCTAAAATAAGATGAACCATGCCTGAAGGGCAACCATGCCTGAAGGGCAACCATGCCGGAAGGGCAACCATGCCTAAAGGGCAACCATGCCTGAAGGGCCTGAGGTTGACCTTTTAGAAGATTCTGGTTTGACCTTACGTAGGCCTACAAGCAAACCTGCCCAAACATGTGCATCTGCACACACAGGAAGACACGCACATACAACATACACATGCCAACTCTATGAACCCTAAGAGAAGGCAAATCTATGCACCTGACCATTGCTAGTGAATGCAGCTAGGCTCCAGAGGCCAGACCACAGGAGCAGCCCTGCTTCTTTGAGAAAAAGCTTGTGATGAATAAGAGAGAATTCCTGAAATAAACGGAGAGCAGATGAGGAGGGGTGGGGCCTGTGTTTGAACTTGCTTAAGTTTGGCCTCAGGCTCAATCACACTCAGATCTTTTACAAAGTTTATAAAATGTCAGGCTGAGGTCAGTAAATCAGATCACAAGCCAGCAAAGGTTAAGGATCAAGACTGTTTGAATATGCCCCTTGCAATGACTCTCATTGTGACCCAGGGCGACATCAACCATTCCTTAGATCACCCCCAAATATAATACAGCTCTAATGTTCGGGCCACACATTAAACGTTCTTCATACTTTCCTTAAAGAATTTTATTGCCTGTGTCCATTTGACTTACACCCAGTCTTTGTCTTGGGAACACTGAATGGCTACCTCAAGTTGTCCTTGGTAAGCATGAAAGCACCCACCCAGTCTGCTGTGAAAATTGCTCCTCTGGCAACGGGAAGGCAACAGGATCTCTTTCATTAGCTGCCTTCTATAAATGTGCCGTCTTTCTTCTAACTCTATGCTGGAATTTTATTGACACGGAGAATAGACAGCAATGGTTTCTTTGGGTTGTAGTAAGTTAGTATTAGTTAGTCTTTGAGCATAATTGAGGATGATTAAAACAAGCGGAGGGGATATGCTCAGAACACAGGGCAAAGGAGTATCTGTCAGAACCTGTTTCACCTGCATCTCCAAGCAGGAACTGGGAACTCAGCCACAAAGAGAAGCAGCAAGTTTTCCCAGAATCCACATCATCCATTTTATTTTTAAACGACCCATGAGTTATACTTCCTATGATGTTTGCTTCCCAAGCAAAGTTGTGGAGAGTCACAAGCTTCTGACTGAGAACAGGAGTTAGAAGTTGGCCAAGCAAGAACAGGACCGTGAAGCAGCAGTTACCAGGATGTTCTTTCTGGAGTCCTTAGGTGCAAGATGGGGGCTCTGGTTCCTGCTTCTTTGGCATCTCCTAAATGAGCACCTATCTGAAGGTGTCATGCTTATGGGACTGGAGTAAAGGGGACACCTGGATGGAGAGACTGACTGGCCAGCTCCTCAAACTGGCAATGCATTTCCTGGGACCACGCCTCATGCTCTACAGGATTCTCCCTCTCTCTTTCTCTCTCCCTCCCCCCTCTCTTTCTCTTATCTATCTATCTGTCATCTATCTATCTATCTTTCTATCTATCTATCTATCTATCTATCTACCCATCATATCTATCTATGTATCTATCTACTATCTCTCTTTCTCTCTCTTCCCCCTCCTGCCCTCCCTTCTCTCTTAATTTCTCACCCATGATTCTTTAATAAATTTCCATCTAAAACTCCTAGTCTGTGGTCTATGAATTCCATTCTATAAATTTATGAGACAAATGCCCTAGGCCCTGATCTAGGGCAGCTTTGGTGAGCCTCAACTTTCTAGAGTCCCTAAGAAGGACTTCTTAGATCTAAAATATAATCCCAATATCTATGAACCCCACCTGTGTTTACTTTAACTCATCAGAACAAAAGAATGGAAATCTCAGTCCAATGTTAGCCAGATCCAACTCAAGGGGGAGGCAGAAAAGAAAACGGAGAAAGGATTTGCACTTACAGACTGTTTGCTGAATTCTAAAGTCATTTATAATATGTGGATGAGTTACATATTTTAACACTTCCACTAGATTACTAAAAGTTAGCTATTTGTATGTGTGTATGTATGTATGTATGTGTGTGTATATGTGTGTGATGTGTGTGTGTGTGTATATATGTGTGTGTGTGTGTGTGTGTGTGTGTGTGTGTGTGTGTGTGTGTGTGTGTGTATATATATGTGTGTGTGTGTGTGTGTGTGTGTGTGTGTGTGTGTGTGTGTGTGTGTGTGTGTTTGGAGGCCGGAGGACAACCTCCAGTGTTTCTCCTCAGGAGCACCACTGCTCTTTTTATTGTTATTTATTTTCTGTTTTATGTTTTGAGACAGGAACTCACCTTGTAAACTCTGCTGTGTGGTTATCAAGTCTCCAGGACCCATGCAAATTCAAAGACCTAAGATTGATCCCCAGAATCCATGCAAGGCAAGCATGTTTCCAAGTGAGGTATCCCAAGTCCTGGGAGTTAACTGAATTTCAAAGCTTTATCCTTAAAAGTGCTAACAGTCACACACAGGTGAAAATGACTCCAACTTTGTCTGTATTACTGTTGGGAGACTTGAAAGGGAACGTTTCATCTGGACAGGCCGGGTCAGGTGCAGCCTTCCCCCCCCTCCCATCACCTTCACAGTGTAAAAGGAGACAGTAACGTTGTAAGGATACTGAGAATACAGGTTTAGGGTGGGGCATCTGTGGTCAGCTGTTCAAGTTGCGATGGCATGTAGATCAATTCACTTGCTCTCCCCATTCTCCGCCTAGGGCCTGATGGTTCAAAGGACTGACTGAGATCAGTCCCGAAAAGCCTGGGCAGCTAACACTAGGCAGATCCCAGGAGGAGCTCGGTTGTTTGGGGGCCACTTCAATCGCTGTTATTATTTCCACTCTGCTGCCATCTCCTGCGGACTCTTGAAATCCATACACTTGTGCGGCTAGCTGCCTTTTATCTTTTGTCTAGGGGAAAATTAGCGTTTGGGTTGGGAAACATATTCGAGAAGGAAGGAGGGTGTGCTGGGAAAGCCTCTCCCCTGACACTATGGACCAAGGGTGAGATTGTGGCAGAGGGATGGTAGACCTGATCCTCTTGTCTTTATTTTATTCTGATCTCTCTGTGTATTTATTGACATGCAAGGTTTGGCAATATTGAGATCCCTGATAGAATCACAGGGATTCACCTGTGTTTCTGGGATAAAGGTAGAGGTTCCGTTGTCCTCTCCAAGAGGATCTTGGACTTCTAGGAACAAAATATTACAGACATTGCAAAAAGTAGTTCTTATTATTGTGCTTTGCTAGGTGTGGTCCATCATCCCTGTGATGGACATTCCAGAAGCTGACAAAGACAAACCCCTAGGGTTCACAGGGTCAATACTAAATGTCTGTGAGCTCCACTCAGGTCCCCACCCTTGCCCACCAACTGCCATGAAGAAATAGAATAGGAAAGTAACTAGGTAACTATAACTCCTAGATCCATCAGGGGACAGGATGCAGTCGCTATGAGACAAAATATCTGGGTGGCTAATTTCTGATCGTGGGGCACAAGTGATGACGTAATCATTTACTCTGTGGTATGCCTTTTCATCATGACCACAGCATCAAGAAACCTAAAAATGCTGGGCTGGTACTTATGGGCATTGTAAAGTTAGCTGGATTCATAAAAATGATCTGGAAATGTGTAGGTGCTTCCGACCAAGGCAGCCGTGCGTGATCTTAGCTCTCTGCCTACCTCTAACTTCCATTCACCTTCGAGGTCCTCCCTTTGAGGACCAGCTCAGGACACCTTCCCTTTCATTCAGTCCTAGGATTGAATGGGACAGTGAGACTTCTGGCCTGGGGAAACCAGACGCAAATATACAACCCCATTTCTAGATTTCTCTTGGGTGCAAGTTGGATTTCCTTATTTTAATCACAGAGGGGACCCGGGTTTCTAAACGTTTATTCTCTTGGACACTATTTGGACTTTCAAAACTACAAAAGAACATGCAACAGAAAAATATGGAGAA
Source organism: Dicrostonyx torquatus (assembly GCA_028555095.1). NCBI lineage: Eukaryota > Metazoa > Chordata > Mammalia > Rodentia > Cricetidae > Dicrostonyx > Dicrostonyx torquatus. The sequence goes on from JAQHUG010000115.1 coordinate 4,580,201, forward strand.
CTCCCGAGAACTTGTACAGATTCACTCATCCTATAAACACAGAGAACTCACGGAAACGTGCAGATTCACTCACCATAAGATTTCGTTTCCCACCCATACTATAAATGCTTATTTTATGATCTCCTGGGAATAGGCTGCAGCCTTCTCATCCCTTTGCTGTGAAATACTCGGGTCTATAGTTCTCCCATTGCATACCATGTCATTCAGGACAGGTAGCTTTGCTGGATGGATTTGTTTAATTGGCAGTGTGTGCTTGCAACGCGCTTTGGCCATTCCCTCCTTTCTAACAGAGTTTAGGACAACTTCTTGTGCTTTGTCCTTTTGTGTCTTGTTTGTTTTCTAAAACCCTGAGCCAAACACATGACTTATCTTATCTGCACAGGTGATGAAGTATTCCACAATCAAGCACTCTTATCTGTTTCATCGGGGGGGCACATCACAGTCGTGACAATACTGCTCCCCACTACAACTATCATGCTGGCAGCCTCCTGTCTAAGCACCAAGGTGGCTTCATATCAGATTATGATGTCCTGTTTGTGTGTCTCCTGGCAGGATGACAAACAAGCATCATAAAGTCTAAAAGCTTCTAAGTTACAGAAGGTGGAGGAAGGGGAAGGTTACAGAGTCAGGAGATTAAAATATCAATTATCTCAGACACTGGAGCAGGGGGTTCTGGAAACCTCTTCCTGTCAAATCCCAGCCCATGACTACCTCCATCCAGAATTCTGCTTTTGACCTTGGATAGTCCCACTAGAATGGGGCTGTTTTGCTTAGGAACGGTTTGCAGGTAGGAAGAAGGAAGTAGCCCCAGGAGAGGGAGGTGGGTAAGCCCCAGACCTAGCTTACCTTCCTGAGGCACGAATGTTACAGGTGTTAGCCCTACCTCTCCTAGCAGAGGCCATCTTAATGATGGGACCTTGCTGGTACCTTTCAGGTTTCCCAACATTAGGATCCTTACTGACCCATGCCAGTCTGGACATGGGTCTCATTAGAAGAACATCTGAATGCAGACACAAATGGGACCACTGGTCAAAATCTCAACTAAAACTGCAAATGCTCAGACAACAGGGTCCCTAAAGCTGACATTAGAAAAACTGACAATGACTCAGAGTGAGTGAGCCCCAAGTAGATGAGTGGGCTGTGAGGCTGGGAAGATGCCAAAGAGATAGTGTTGGGCCTTCTCCACAGAGGCATGAGACAAAGGCTTGAGACAAAGGCTTGGGAACACACACTGCCAGCTTTGCTCTATCTAGCTGACTGAGTGAGTAGATGGCAGGCCTGCCTACCACAGGTATCCCTTAGCTTCAGGATATGGTTTGGAAGTTGCCACTCTCCAGAATAATGTTAGATATAATGATAGCTCCCTACCACAAGGGCAAACCCCAACCGTGAGTGTAACACCCCCCCAAAAAAACAGGATGGCTCCTAGGCGCTAAATTCTCTTATCTAGGCAGAAGGGTGAAAGGAGTGGCCCACCTGAGTCAGATTTTGCAACATCCAGGAACTGCAGTGCGGGCGACTGGTAAGGAGTGAAGAGGGATGTGGGCAAGACTCCCATCTTCAGAGGCAGCAGGCTCTCTGACAAAGCTTCAAACAGTACCAATGGTTGTTAAGAGATGGTGGGCTTTATGAAGTAGACATGTTCATGAAGTTTCCGAGTGAGCACGCGTGACAATAAAATTCATTGTGTATAGAAAAAGGTACATTCACAATCCAAAAACTGAGAGCAAGGGGTGTAGCTCAGTAGGTAGAACGCCTGTCAAGTATTCATGAGGCCCTGGGCTTCCATGTCCGGCAGCATACAAATCAAGAAAATGGTGCATTTCTGTAATCCTAGTACTTGGAAGATGGAGGCAAGAAAATCAGGAGTTCAAAGGTCATTCTCAGCAACATAATGAGTTCAGGGTAGCCTGGCCTACGGGACCTCCTGTCTCAAAATCAAAACAACAACAAAAACAAGAAACAGCAGCTGCGATCACCAATTACAGAACCCACACGTTTGAACGAAATTGAGCGGCACTTGCAAAGCTGTACAGATCTCCAAACAGAAGCCCAAAACTTGAGGCTACAAAAGAAAAGGAAGCTGCACAGGTGAGTGGAAGAAGCAGAAGGAGCTCCCAGTGAAGCCTTAGGGATGTTTGCTCTGCTGCAAAGGGAAACACGCTTGCCCTCTGCTTCTGAGGCAGAGCAGAGACATGCTCAAGAACAGGCAGGGAGCCACTCTGCTGAGACGAACGTCTTGCATGCCCATTTGCGCCGCCAAATAGTCAAAGCCTCTAATAATGTAGAAATATGGAGCGGTCTTGGGATAGTGAGTGTGTTCATAACCGACCGGGACTGCATTTTCAGCTCAGTGGAAGCATGGATGGATGGAAGCTCAGAGGCAAAGCCCATTTTAAAGTCTCATAGAGGCAGAAAACAGACCACCCAGAAAATTCCCTGTCAGGCAAAAATCTCAGGTTCGTGGAGATGCCACCATGAATCCAAGGAACACACAGAGGTGAATTCGGTCAGGCAACAAGAGGGACAGGAAGGTGAAGGTCACTGACAGGAAGGTGGCAGATAGGGATGCTGGAACTGACTGTGTGCCATTGCTAAACCTCACTGGGTCTCATTGCTTTTACCAGTGACATAACAGAGTCCCTACTCACTGATACCCTTGTAGGAATTTAACTAGTCAATTCTGTTCCCATTTGTGTGTGTGACATGTATAGGCATGCTTTTGCGTGTGCATGGCTTTACTTTTGTGTGAGTGTATGTGCATGAAGCCTGGGGTAGGTGCTCTCTTCCTTTTCTCTGAGGCAAGGGCTCTCGGCCAAACCCAGAGCTTTCCAGTATGGCTGGTCCCTTTAGCCAGTTTGTGCTAGGGATCGCAATCCCGGTCTTCTGACACCCCCCTTTCAGGGAGACCACCATACCCACCTGGCATCTGTGTAGGTTCTGGGGATCTGAACCCGGGTCCTCACATTTGCCTAGCAGCGATCATTGGCACCGAAAACCCCAGCTCCCTGCGGTGGGGTTCTGAAGCTTCCAAAACAGTGCTTAGTGCAGAGTAAGGGCTGCCAGCATCGTCGCTGCCATTGTTCTCACTGCTGTTAATTTAGTGTGCAGTCTGTCCTGTGTTAAATTTATTTCGACCAGCTAACCAGGCCATGGGAAAACAGCAGCAGAATTAACAGTTAAGTGAGGGGGCGGACAACCACGCTTTTGTTTAAGAGAATAGCATTTTCAGTAAGCTAACTCTTGCCCCAGCACACCAAGCGTGTGGCTACTGACTCAGCCTCAAGGTTTGCAGCGCAATCCATATGTATTCCTGCATCTAGTTTCTGCTCTTGGACCTAAAACATGACGGTGCCTGTAAAACTCTCCTGTTTCTCATTATCAATATCATTAAAACAATAGTAATACAGTACAGCAATCGAGGGTCGAATAATTCAATTTAAAAGCTGCCCGTCAAACACAGAGGGAGGACTCAGCTGAAGCCATTTTCCAAAAGGAGGTAAAAATCAATTTCCATCTTTTTCTTTTTCGGAGAGGGGCGGGAACTGAGACAATAAAAATAAGAGTTTTGTAAATCACAATGCATATTTCATTCTGTGCCTACAAAAGCAAACTTTTAAAAGATCTTTCATTTTGTCGTCGCTAAGATATTTTGACCTCGACTTTTTATATTAACAGCAAAATAGGCAGTTTGTTTTCCAAATTTAAAGGGAGACGCTCAATCTGGAACACAGGGGAAACTGCGCCATCTGCTGACCACCGTCGAGAACTGCTTAAAGGACGCTTTCTATGGAGGAGGTAGAGTTGCTGTCTATGGCTTGTACCTGGCAAGTCCAGCCACAGCTGGAATGTCTGCAGTCACAGCTTGAATCCCACTGCCATGCTGCTGCTTGTGTGACAACTAGCCTTTGCTGGTCTCTAGGAACAGCACGTGTCTTTCCAACTTTAGAAGCAGGAAGCCATCCAGTGGGGAGGGAGCTGGGAGTTCTGGTCACTAGGTTCCTTGTTTTGTCCTTCCTGACTGGGGAGCTCATCAGAGTCTGTGTTTCCTGACCTGCCTGGGCTATAGGGCCATTCTGGGACTCCAGGGTTTCTTTGCGGCTCCTTTCCTTTCCTTGGGATTTCGTGGCCAAATGAATTAAAGCAAGCAATTAATTAAGCCTTTTTCATATGTGTTCACGGACTGGCATCCCCTAAAGAGAGGGTTCAAGAGGTCAGTCAGCATTGGCTGTAGGGAAGATAAGGTTTTTATAGCTCAAAGGTAAGGGCTTTCCAAATGGGGGATTTGGCAGCCAAATAGTCTGGGTTGCAAAAACAGAACAAGTTGGTCATAACAACCTCCTGAAGCAAAAACATGATGGTAAGATGGTTATAAGGTAATCATACCAGCAGGTGGTCATAACAACCTTTATTGTTGGCTTAGGCTTTCAAGCCTAAGATGGAGGCAGGCTGGTCCATCATGTGGACAATGATTCACAGCTTGCTGATGCTGAAGCTGGGACCTGAGTCATGGTTGCAAAGTGTTTAGAATCCACACTCCCAATCTGTTTAAGATTTAGACAATTAACCCTGAGAGACCAGGTGATGGAACAGACTGGACAGACTGGGCTTGTAGAAGAGGAACTTCTGAAGATGGCCTTTGCTTTGGTGACAGTGGGGAGTTGGATAGAGAGACAGAGAATCCTCAGTGGCTGGAGGGAAAGAAGTGGGATTTTAGGAACAGGAAGGGAGGAATCCAGAGAGCATTTGCTAATCCCACCGGTCAAGAATAAGATAACTACCATAGTTTAAAGCCAAATTTGAAGCAAGCTTTAATTAAATACTGGCCAGGTGGATTGGCTCTGACTGGGTCCGTACCAGATACCTGGGAAATAGCCCTGAGTCACAGTCAGGTTCAATCAGGGGCAAGTATACACACTAACATATTTCTTGCCTATGTACCTCCTGCCCATATGTGATCAAGCACGTCTGATTACTTAGGTCAAACAAACTTGTTTTAGGGGAGGGAAAACATGTGGCTTGCTATCTTCCATAAACAAAAGCCTCCAGCATTTCTGGAACTATCTGTTCTTGGGCAAGGGAATTGGAGATCAGAGGCATTTTTGTTTCTTGGATCTCTTAGGCATAGTAATTAAAACTTAAAATGTAGCTTTGGCTGTCATATATCAAGGCCAAGTCACAAAAATAGCAGATCACAGGAGAGACAGAGAACAATGAGGTAACAAAGGGACAAAAGTCTCCCATGAATGTCACAGTCAAAGTCTTTTTTTTATTGATTTTTATTGAGCTCTACATTTTTCTCTGCTTCCCTCCCTGTCTCTGCCTTCCCCTTCTACCCTCTCCCAAGGTCCCCATGCTCCCGATTTACTCAGGAGATCTTGTCTTTTTCTACTTCCCATGTAGATTAGTTCCATGTATGTCTCTCTTAGGGTCCTTATTGTTGTCTAGGTTCTCTGGGATTGTGATTTGTGGACTGGTTTTCTTTGCTTTATGTTTAACAACCACTTAAGAGTGAGTACATGTGATAATTGTCTTTCTGGGTCTTAGTTACCTCACTCAAAATAATGTTCTCTAGTTGCATCCATTTACCTGCAAAATTCAAGATGTCATTATTTTTTTCTGCTGTGTAGTGCTCCATTGTGTAAAAGTACCACATTTTCCTTATCCATTTTTCAATTGAAAAAATTTTCACAGTCAAAGTCTTAGTGAATATACTCAGCTCAACCATAGACGGTGTGGATACATAGAGGTAAGGAAGGGGACAACTAAGAATTGCTGCTTCAATTTCCAGACAAGGTGATTGGCCCTGAAATACTGTTCAACATAGGGAAGCTAGAAGACTACCCTACAGACTCCTGCTGCTGTGGACATCTCAGGAATATGATCCCTCATCACTGGAGAGACTCCTGGCAACAGTCTCTCCTCACTTCAGAGTTCACTGTTGCCAGTGGGGTCACTGGGATGATCAAATCTGACTTTCTATGAATCCCACAGGGTCAGTGTTTAGAATCTAAACAGACAAATTCAATGACAAAGCCAATAAACAGGCACGCTCTAATAAACAGGACAATGCATGGAGAACAATGGACAAGACAAAGATCTGGTAGCTAGGAGAAAAGTATACCTTGCTTCAAAGGGCCTACCTATTTCTATGCAAAAGATCAATGTAGTCAGGGGTTTTCTGTCAGTCCCAAAGAAACACACAGAGATCTACATTAATCATAAACTGGTTGGCGATTAGCACAGGCTTCTTATTAACTCTTATAAGCTACATTAACCCATAATTCTTTTCTGTGTTAGCCATGTTAGGCTTTTATCAGTCAGGCATTCTCCTCTTGCTTCCTCTGCATCTGGGTGATGGCTGCAGACTGAGCCTTTCCTCTTCCCAGAATTCTCCTGTTCTCATTTCTCTGCCTCTACTTCCTGCCTGGTCACCTCGCCTATACTTCCTGCCTGGCTACTGGCCAATCAGCATTTTATTAAAGCCATAAAACTGATAAATCTTTACAGGGTACAAGATCATTGTCTCACAGCAGAGCCACAGAGGGGCAGAGGCAACAGACTGAAAGAAGCCACTAGGGGAGCCTCACTGCTAATCCTTGAGGTTCTTTGCTATAATTATTGCACAAAAATAGATTCTGCATCATCATGTAAATAAGTGAATAAATTTTATATTGGTATCTCCAAATATACTTTTCTTTTGAAAAGGTGAGTACTTGATTGACTTTTCATTTAGGGAGTGCCAGGAATCTCAAAAGCAAGCATGTCCAGCTTCTGTTGCTGAAGCAAGGCTTGGAGGGGAGCTGTGAAACATGGCGTGCCAGAAGAGAGGGTGACAAGCCATGTGGGGTGGCCTGAGGAAGCTTCTCAACCATACCACAAGGCCGTTGCAAGTCCACATGGCTAATGTTGCCTTTCAAGAGTTGAAGTACAGAGAAAATTTAGAAATCAGTTAGTTGTCTGCTGTGCACTAGGTTCAAACAATCCTCTGTCTGAAACTAGCTATGATGGTTCATGCCTGCGATCCTAGCAAAGGAAGACAGAGACAGAAAGATCCAAAGGTCAAGCTCATCCTCAACTAAGTTCCAGGCTAGCCTGCACTATATGAAGCTATGCTTCAAAAGCAAATAAGAACTGAAATAAACAAACAAATAACACGGGGCGGGGGAAAAACAAAGACCTCCTATTTGGCTTATGCCATCCTGAAGCATGATTTTTTGAGGCATGAGTCGCCGACTTAGAGGACAATAATTCAGCTGGCTGACTGTGCATCTCAGGCTCGTCTTGCTTATGGAAAGCCACTGCAACTGTTCCAGCAAGAAAAAACACACCCCGAAGTGGAATTTCAAATGACAGCCTATATGGGGTTGTGGGTGGCCTAGAGATTAACCCAGCATGCCCCTGGTGGCTGTGGCTCATGGCTGAGCCCCATGTGTCGCCCATGGCTGCTGCCCAGGCTGCTCTCCAGAGTTGCTACTGTGAGGACAATGCCCTCCCTGCCTACTGCCAACAGAGGATGCCTTAGCCAGGCATTGTTCCCTACATTTTTGTTGTTGTTGTTCTGACTGGGTATAAACCCAAAATTGACTCCTGAGAGGTTCTCTGTTTGGGCTAGAGGCAAAGAAACAACCAGCTTATTTGGAGAGGTCCTGTCTATCTCTAAGAAACTGTAAAATCTTCACCCCACACCTCATAGAGCAACTAAGCACCCCTTTGCAACCCACTCTGATGTTCTGGCTACCTCAGCACCTTCTCTACCTAAAATCATTTTGTAAATAAGTTTCTTATTTTAAAAAAAAATGTGTATACTGTGTGCTGGGTGAGTGTGGGGAAAGTTAACCATCTGTGTGAAGTGACCACAGAAGCCTTGGAGCTGGAGTTACACGGTGTTGTGAGCCACCTTGTGTGGACGGTGAGAACTGAACTAGGGTCCTCTGAGGAACACAGGCTCTACCATTGAGCTGTCTGTCTCCCGGCTAAAATACTCATCATATTTGTGTCTTTTCTCTTCCCTGAGGACTTTCTATGTGAAGAGTTCCATCAGTCTTCCCCAGATGCCTAGACATTGTCTACAGCATCACTGCTCCCACTGTGTATGTATTCAATGATAGGCTTACCACATCACCGAAATCCATATAACTCACAGTGATGTCCACTGACAGCTACTCAATGATTAGTTTCTCCAGCCTCACAATCATTTCTACTCAACGATTCATTTAACAAGTCATCCATAACATTAGGATACTTACTAGGGACCTCCTAATGCCAGGCAACTTAAAAGAGTTACTACCTTGGCCATATTCCAGGGGTTGACAGTAGGTCACATTGGGAGTGACCTTAATCTTCACTGTAAAGGGCCTTAAATTTTCATCATCTGTATATAGTGAGTACATTTCAAATCCCCTATCTAGTGATAAAGGTGATTCCATATCTTGGCCACTATGGACAAAGCTAGAGTAAACATGGAAGTGTTGGCATCTTTTCTGGGTTGATTTTATTTTTTGTATCTGCAAATAGTGGGTTCAGAAGGACCCTGGCCCCACTGACATGCTGGTTTTCAGACTTCAGGCCTCCTCGAGAATGGTGAGATAGGAAACTGATCTATCTCGAAGGTGACGAGGTCCCGAGGTTTGTTTGCTATGGCAGGCACTCCAGATGGCCGTGGCTGGGCCAATGCACAACTCAACAGAAAAGCAAAGTTCAGGTTAGAGAAACGTCATGAAAGCAGAACCCAAAGAACGTGGGGGAGGATTGTACGTGAGGAAGTGAGGGCAGGAAACACTTGATGGCAAGGATGATGCTCATGCAGCCGTTAACACCGTGGCCTCTGGCAGAACGGCAGGGAATTCATCTAAGAAAGGTACCAGGGACAAGAAGGGGAGGTCCTTTAAGACCAGGCAGGTCCCTGCCTCCTGGGCTGTGTTACTACTTTCATATTGACCATGGCAGAGTAGAAAAACAAAAATCAGTGGGGAAACAAAAGGATGGATGAAGTTAGCCTCACAGGTCAGCTAGAGGCTCCGCTTGGAGACAGACAGCAGGATGGTATTAAGAAAGCTGAGAATGAATGAGATGGGGCTGTGTTGGGATGGATATTTCAGATGGGGCATACGACCCAGCATGGTAAGGGTACTAGATGATGGAGTTCCAACTAAAGAAAGACAGAAAAGGACATGACAAACAAATCTGATGGCAGTGAGGCCACACGGGTGTTAAGAGCAGCATCTTGAGTCTTCAGCCTCTGTGGGCATAAGCTCTGTACTTGTCTGCTCAAGCCAGGGTTGCCCTTCAGAGCGGCACTGTGTAAGCATTGGGTCCCTCCTTTAGAGGAATCACACTACAGAGGAATAAAAGGTTGGATGTTATTTTAATTGAATTTGTTTTCAATTTATTTTCTGCCATTCGGGGAAAAGCCTTTTACACCCGCATCATCTGATTCCTTTTTTAACTTTGTGTCCATTACCCTTGTGATGAGCTTTTAGCACATTAATGCGGCCCTGTTTGCTAAAGAATGATTCACACCGGCCAAATCGATAAATACCAAAGGTGTAGCGATGCACTAAACCGAGACACAGACCCAAAGTGCAAATGGAAAGCCTGGGTTCTCCTTCCTCAAAACAGACTGCATTCTGGTGTCCTCCCAAATCCGTGGCTTCAGGCTGACTGTGTGGAAATGCTGCTTCCAAACTTCCATGCCCAGGTGGTCATCAAGACATCAGCGCCAACTGTAGGAACCAGCTGGAGGCTCCTCCACCTGCCATGGCCCTTAATCTCGGGTCCCTGTCCAGCAGACTGCTGAGGTTGAAGTCACCCTCCTATAGACAGGTTTATCCGGAAAAGAGATGAATTAAACATAAACTCTGATGGTATTTTAAGTTTCAAAGGAAATGAAGAACAACAGAAAGTTTTTATTTCTACACGTGCTGTGTGTGTGTGTGTGTGTGTGTCTGTGTCTGTGTCTGTGTATGTGTGGATACATGTACATCTACGTAAATGGCAATTATTGCCAATTTTACAGTAGCTTCTTAGACTTACTGAAGAACAAAAAGATTTCAGATTATAACAAAGAATGTTCTCTCTCTCTCTCTCTGTGTGTGTGTGTGTGTGTGTGTGTGTGTGTTAACATGTTCTCTTTCACACAAGGTGAAGGAAAGACATTAGTATAGCCGCACACAGGCAGGGAGCAGGAATGGCCTTGGTATAACCCGCACAGGCAGGAAGCAGAAATGGCTTTGGTATAACCCGCACAGTCAGGCAGCAGGAATGACTTTGGTATAACCCCACACAGGCAGGGATCAGAAATGGCTTTGTGTAACCCCACATGGGCAGGGAGCAGGAATGGTTTTGGTGTAACCCCACACAGGCAGGGAACAGACATAGCTTTGGTATAACCCGCATGGATAGGCAGCAGGAATGATTTTGGGATTCAGTTAATCCAGAGCTGGTCCCCATCTGACCTGGTGTAATTATATCATAGCCTGGATATTTTATGAAGATTTATTGTGCTCAGAGTTCTGTGGATGGAAGGTTGAGGGTGCATATTCCTTCTTGATGATGGGGACTCTGCTGAGTCCTGAAGTGATTCAGGGAGTCTGGAGGGGAGAACAGTCAAGACAGTTTTTATGAGCCACAGACTCACTGGTGATAACCTATTAACCAACTCATATAAACGGGTTACTGATCATGGGGAAGGATCTCTAAAAGGTATCTAGAAACGATCCTACTTATTCTCACCCCTTTACTATGGGGATTAAATTTAAACAAGAGTTCTGGTGGAGACATTCAAATCATAGTTCTACAGCTGATAGGGTCCAAGCCTCCATCAGATAAGGTGCAAGTCCCCAAACTGTCCTAAGGAACGCTGCATCTATCTCTAAAGTGTCTCCAAGTGTTCTCAGCAATGTATCCTGTGCTTCGGGGACTCTGAGAGTCTCTGTGCGGCTTCACTTTGTAACACTCTTTGACAGTATGTGCCTTAGAAGGTGTGAGGACATCTATAGAAAAGAACTCTTCTCACTTAAAAGAATATTTGCTTATATTTATGTTCACTCATATGCTGGTGCATTGGATGCTGTTCCTCCAAATGCTGTTTGTTTGCTTGTTGTTGTTGTTGGGAAACCATGTCTCTTACTAGCGAGGACAGTTGGTTAGCAAGCCTTGGATCTGCCTGTCTCTGCTGCCATCACAAGTGCATGCTTCCGTGCCCAGAATATTTAACGTGGGTTCTGGAGGGTGAGTTCAGGATAGAGTGACCTGTAAAACTTCACTGATGGAACGAAGTTAAAAATACTTTAACCATTTAAATGAAAACACTAGATTTCACTGTAGAATACAAAGGAAAGTGTGCAACCAATCATGATTTTAGGGAAACAACTTGCACCCCAAGCCGAACCACGTTTTTGTGTTGGCAAATGTTGTCATATTCCAACTCCTGAACGTACTGTCACCATTATCTTCATCTCCCCTTTTGCGCATGTGATCCATTAGGGGAAATATGGTGTTTCTATTGCATCCAAAATGTAGGTGTTTATTGTGTGTTTGAGAAGAAATGATGCAAAACTCATTCAACCACAAAAGACAAAACACCAGATCATAAACTAGCCTAAAAACCAGGCTTTTACTGAAGACCAAAGCGGGGAGCTTGCTGCTCGGAAAAACTCAAAAGCCATGACGCAGTCCCTTATGATGTACCCCAGAGAAGAGGAGGGACCCCACAGAGAAGCCTGCTCCTTGATTTAATTCTGTCAAAAGGCGTTGCTCACAGATGGCCAGCACCTTCCTGGGTCTTCACAAAGTGACTCGGTGTTTTCTGCCCTTCTCTGCCAATAGTCTTTATGCACAGAGAATGGAGGTTTCTGTACCTAGGAGTCCAAGGACTCAAGTACCTGGACTCTCCTCTTCCTCTTTTCTGACTATTGCTTGTATCCTTCTTTGTCTTTGCTACTTTCCTTGTCTTTGTTTTCCTAAATGGCCATGTCTTAAAAATGGGTAAGTACTGCCACTGGCCTGGGTCATGGCCTAGGTAAGCGCTACAGTGGGCCTGGGTCATAGCCTAGATCCACTATGGTTGTGCAATTGGGCACATTTTGCTTCTTCTTGAGTGGATTCCTAAACTTCAGCTGAATTTGAAACCACACACACAGAACACAGATTCTCCCTAAAGGAAGAAGGAAGCCACACTTGAAATAAGGAAGGCATGCAAGGTTGCCATTCCGTGCCTGCAGATCTGCTGATGACGAAAAGAAGCAACAGAAGCATTCTCTGTTTTCCTTCATGCTCTTTGAATTCTTCCAGACTCTGGGAAAGCTCTTTGGAGCAGTGTCCTGCCAGGATCAGTGCTGCCCATATGCCCAGGAGAAAAGTGCACAGGGCTAATTGCTTTAGCAAATCCATCACTTTATTGGTGCTTCTGCACCTAATCTGCCTGCTGTGCTGCTGATATCTTTTCATAAGTGGAGAAAAATTTTGCTAACACCGGAGAAATGAGCTCTCTTGTTTCCTTGAGTAATTCTTCGATGCCCAGACACAGGGGTTTTAAGTTTGTCATCTTCCTCTTTGCAGTCCTTCATTCCAAATGATGCATTAATCATGTGTTCATGTGCAAATCAATTACAGATGTTTTATTGGTGGGTTAATTTAATTAGCTCTTTGGTCATCCTTCATATTTATTTAATAATAATGGGATACATTATTGTAAGTCATGAGCGTGTTGACTTCTAATCAATGATTAAAAAAGTTAAAGAGCCTGCTTCTCCTATGCTCTTTAGAAACTCCTCTGTTCTCTAGCTGTGTATCACTTTCCTCAGTAACAGTTACCCTTCCACCCGTTCATCCATCTTTCTACCAGTCAGCTTCTCTGCCTACAGACCTATGTGTCTAGAAACCAACAAAGCTTTTTAAACTTGGGGGCCTTGTCCAAGTAGATTCCTCCCATTACAGCACTGTAATGAATTAACGCTCCATAGCAACCATACTTAGTGGTTCTATAATACTATACGGCGAATTGTGGAAGCCCTGGGTTCACTTACCCAGTGGCCCCGACGCAGATTGGGACATTTCACAGTATCCCCATCTGCAAAGGAAGACCCACAGTTCAGAGGCAGTTTGACTGAGTTGAAGGATCATTCCCTACACGTCGTTGAAATGAAGACCATGATTCCAACTGGCCTTTCTGTCCAGCTAGTCAATCCTAAGCAATGAGGACTCAGACACTCACCAAAATAGCTGCAAGAAGCTACAGCTGGACCCTTGGTTCTCACAAAGCCCCTTATCTCTTTTTTATGCATTTCTTTCCAAGTTCTACCTCTGGAACCTGATAATGTCTAATTATCCAAGAGGGTCGTGTTAGAGACCCTTATGAAAATTTATTTTACAGTTCAAACTCTGCACATCCATGGTCTACACTTTGCACACCTGAGGACTACACTCCGCACACTAGTGGTCTACAGTCTGCACACCCGTGATCTACACTCTGCACACTAGTGGTCTACAATCTGCACACCCGTGATCTACACTTTGCACACCTGAGGTTTACACTCTGCACACCCGTGGTCTACACTTTGCACACCTGTGTTCTACACTCTGTGCACCTGTGGTCTACAGTCTGCACATGTGTGGTCTACACTCTGCAACCCATGATCTACACTCTGCACACTCGTGGTCTACAGTCTGCACACCCATGATCTACACTTTGCACACTCGTGGTCTACAGTCTGCACACCCATGATCTACATTTTGCACACTCGTGGTCTACACTCTGCAACCCATGATCTACACTCTGCACACTCGTGGTCTACAGTCTGCACACCCATGATCTACACTTTGCACACCTGAGGTCTACACTCTGCACACTTGAGGTCTACGCTCTGCATACCCATGGTCTACACTCTGCATGCCTGTGGTCTACTTGACCCACAGAGCCAAGTACTTACTCATCATCTCTCTCCTCTTCATATCTCCCCCATGGCTAACTCTCCCAGTGCTCAGGCTCATGTTTTTGATACTGTTGTAATACTGTTTCTTGATGACTAATCAGAACAAGCAGAACCCAGAGCTGAACAGTTTTTGATACTGTTGTAATACTGTTTCTTGATGACTAATCAGAACAAGCAGAACCCATGGGACTCATTTTATGTGTTTTCGAAGGATCTAATTAATTCCAACAGCAATACCCCACCTCATAAAATATGACAGTTTGGTATCCTAAGGAGTCTACCTTTAGAACAAGGTCTTTAACTCAAGTGTCTGGTTATCACTTCCTTGGCTATAAGATATGAAATTCAATATTCAATAGCTGATGTTCTAGGGTTATCAGTTGTGTGTCAGGATCTGACTTTTAAAGGTGGAGAATAGTCACACATCAAAGAATTCAGATCTGCTATCATGCAGAGCAACAAGGGGTGTGTCAGAGTGCTGCTTGCAGCAGAGGACTCAAAGATATTCAGAGGCTTCCAAAAGGAGGCAACTATACTCTGAAGTTCTAAGAACAAGCAGTTGCTAGTCAAGGCCATGGTGGTACAGGATAGCAGAGAAGAGATAGAAGAGGACTGTGGGAAGCCATATACATAGGATGCTGGGCTTCCAAGAAGAAAAACAGACTGCTAATCAAAGCTGATGGCAAGAGAAGGAGGGACGGAAGAGCTAAGGTAGAGATGGCACAACACTGAAGGACGGAGTCCACAGAGAGAGATAAAATGAGGAAACTGTTGGAGGCAGTTTTATGTTCTTGATTTCACAAACTCTGGAAGACATTCTGGGCAGACACTGGGGAGATGGCTCAGTTGCTAAGATGCTTGCTGCATAGGCATGAGAATCTGATATTAGGTCAGATGCTGATATTAGTATCAGCATCTGCTTGTCATCCTGGTTCTGGGGAGGTGTAGACAGAGGGTTCCTGGAACTTGCTGGTCAACCAGCCTAGCCAGATAGATGAGCTCTAAGTTTAGTGAGAAACAGATTCAGGAAATAACGTGGAGAGTGGTTGAAGAAGACACCTGATGCTTGACCTTGGTTTCTGCACGCATATGCACACACATGAACATGTAAACACACTTACAGTCACAAAAAGCCTTTATTAGTGGGCTACATTTTCTCTGGGTAACTATGGAAAGTGGATTGGAAGGCAAAGGAGAAGGGTGAACCTGGAGATAGAGCAATGTCATAGAGACACAGAATGAATAAGAGCAGAGGCAGGGGAATGGAAGAAATACAACACCTGGTGACAGGTTAGAATTGGGAAAGAGAAGGGGGTTCCCAGGGAGAGGAGGAGGTGGAGGAAGGAGTTAAAAGTGGGAAAAGGAAGAACCAGAAGCACCAACAGCAAGGTAGGACAAAGGGTCACAGAATAACTCACAGACCTTGTACTAAAGGCAAAGGAGGTAACTTGGAGACAGGTTATGAATCCAAGGGTCTACACATATGTATTAGTGTATGGGTCCCACTCCCAACAGTGAAGTCCTAATCTAACTAAGGTAGTGGTCCAGGTAACCCCCACAGCAGAGGTGGCTCACACTGCATGGCATCACCATGGCTACAGTTCTGTGCACACTATCAGTGGTTCACACTGTGTGGCATCACCATGGCTACAGTTCTGNTCACACTGTGTGGCATCACCATGGCTACAGTTCTGTGCACACACTATCAGTGGCTCACACTGCATGGCATCACCATGGCTACAGTTCTGTGCACACACTATCAGTGGCTCACACTGCATGGCATCACCATGGCTACAGTTCTGTGCACACTATCAGTAGTTCATGCTCCCCTGTTGATTTATATGTAAGATAAAGGTTGAGCTTCCAGGGTGCTGTGGGTTCTTCTCAGAGACTTCAGATAACCTGGCCCCAGCTTTTCTGTGTCCAAATGTTTGTCTTTCTTTCATTCCTTCACAGCCTTAGTCAAGTCAATACTTGGAGCCCTACAAGGATGCAGCAAGTTTTCCTATCCCATGACCATCTGCTATGATACCATTCGGCCTTGCCACAGGCCACAGAACATTGGCCAGCTGACCACAGGCTGAGATCTCTGAAATCATGAACTAAAATGAGTTCTTCCTTCAAGTTGTTGTATTTTGTCACAGAAACACTGAGACTCTGCATGGGACACTGCCTATTCCACAGTGAAATGTCTTTGTTGACATGTCTTTGTCAATTATTGGCCAAAACCAATATAAAGACTATCTGAATTATAGGCACAGAACTCAATTCAACTTTCACTGAGCATCATTGTCTAAAGAACAACATAGCTTTACAAACACCGAAGGTGGTGAGAAACCATTCAAAGTCAATCTGAGCAAGCCCTGGCCTCGCCCATTCTGAGCCGGCAAAGCAGTAAGCATGGCAGCACTTTGGGATTCTTTAAATGGGACAGATGGAGGCCATCAGGATGGCTCAGCCGGTGCAAGATTGACCACCTGAGTGTGAACTAATAAACCCATAAAGAGGTGAAAAATAAACCCACATAAAAATAACCCACAGCCATTCTCTGACCTCCACCCATGCACTATGGAGCGCGCGCGCGCGCACACACACACACACACACACACACACACACACACTCGCATGCACACACACACCAGTTTTTTTGTTTTTGTTTTTAAAAATATGTAAAGAGAGGAAAAAGGAAATCTGAGAAGGTCACATGACATCATTAGACCAGGTGAGCATGGTGTGGTGGTGCCGAGCCACAGCCTGCTTAGGTTTGAGGTCTCCACTGCCACGTGGAGAAGTTAGACACGAAGGTTTTTGAAAGGTCCATTTCTAGGGTCCCGCAGCTTTGACCGCTGAGCCTGAGGCCTAAGCCCCAGGTGCTCCAGCCTTGTACCTTCCCTGTTTCAAAGGCATGGGTCTCTGATTGCCACATGACCACATTGTAAGAGTTAAGATTCCAAAGCGGCTGCCTGGGTCCTGCAATTTTCAAGATCCATCGTCTCCACCTATGAATTCACAGCTTTTGAGAACGTCTGCCTTCTCTTTTTATGTCTTGTCTGGTATCTGGCATTAGGGACAAGTGCCTATGCTTAACCTCCTTCTTAATTCTTCCTTGTGGAAAGAACCCGAGCTACCTTTAACTCAGCTTATCACCTCGTAAAATCAGCAGGGAAGCCAGAGGCTGGGCACTTGGACCCCGCCTCCAGCCCCAGGTTGTCATATTTTATTTAATCCTCCTTCATCCCAGGCTGATTTAGCAGCAATGGCTGCCACTGTATCCTCAATTTTCATTTCTGTCCCCTGCTGTTCCTCTTGTGAACAGTGATGCATTACAATTCACAGGTGCCTGAGGCTGCACATCCTTTCAAGATATAATCAGCTGAAAATAAGAATTTTTTCCCCACTGGAGGCTGAAGCCAACATGACTCCCCACCTGTTACCAAACCTGTATAATTAAAAAATAAACACTACACTCACACACACACACACACACACACACACACACACACACACACACAATCATCTAGATGCCGAAAAAAAAAATTCAGGATTAAAATTTCAAGTAAACCCTGGCTAAAATAAAAATAGAAAAAGGTTGATGGAGAGGAGGGAGGGGAAACTGAAAGGTTCCCCCAGAATTACCTTGGTAGGACAGCCGATTTACTTGAGAGCCATCCTGTAGAGTGCAATTTAGTTTCCTGGTTAATCTGTTGGTCCTGTGTTTGTGTAAATTTATGGCTATCGTGAATAACACCCAATCACGATGGCTGTTTCAAAGCTCCTGGCTGAGGCAGGTTTTGTGCAGCTTTTCCGTCCCAGATATCGGGCTGCTGCAGAGCTCCGCTGCAGGCCTCTCCCTGCTGGAATCCATGTACTTGCATTATCCCCTTCACTGAGTTGTGGATTTTGCCTCTCATCAATCGCATATGACCGAAGGTGATATGAAGTCACCCTCATAATTACATTACCCATGTGTTAACTCTTATCTTGCCGGGGTACCCCCTCCCTGGTTTGAAACGTTTGCACACACACATTTTATCCAGCAGTAGAAAACTAATACAGACCCTAAAGTGTTTTGGGGAGGGGGCTGTTCCTGAGAGATTTCTTCCATGAAATTATGGGCAAGATGGCTTGTGAACTAGCAGGCAGTGAGCTCTGCTTGCCTGGGTCTGCCTGGGCTGTGATTACTGCTGTGTATTTTTGGCCATCTTGGTGAGAAGACTTACTGAGCCTGGTGTCAGCTATTTTCTTTGGTAAAGCGCAGTACAGACCTTGTGAGTAGCTATTGTCCTCTGTTGTTTTAAATACTCAACTCCAGGCCCACATCACAGTGCGGCCTGCCATGCCTTCTACCACATGCACAAAGAATCTAGGTAATAATATTTGACCCATCCCACCAACTCAGGCTGCAGATAGAAAAACTTTTTATTATATTATTGTTTTGTTACATATGGCCTTTATGTATTATTATTTTATTATTATTGTTATCTTTTGGGGTTTTTTGAGACAGCAGTTCTCTGTGTAACAGTCCTGGTTGTCCTGGAACTCGCTGTGCAGGCCAGGCTGGCCTCAAAAACTCACTGAGGTATGCCTGCCTCTGCTTCCCAAGTGTTGTAATTAAAAGTATATGCAACCACTGCTAGGCTAATAGGGAGACTTTTTGAATTCCACTACAAAACATCTATACTGCCAAAGCCAGGCACTGAACACCTGAAGAATATCTTACATGCAGCAGCCTCTGTTTTGTGTATGGGAAGAAATAATGGCCACATGAATGCATGTGACACATAACCCCCCAAAATTAAACACTGCCACAGAAAAGATATAGTGATACTTCATTTGTATTTTAGTAAATAAAGTTTGCTGAAGCTCAGGAGTATAAATCAGTCCCACTAGTCAGCCTTAGAGACTGAGCAGTGGTGACACACACCTTTCATCCCAGTAGCCACACTAGTTTGCCATAGAAACCAGGCGGTAGTGGTGCATGCCTTTAAAACCAGTCCTAGAGGGGAATATAAGAAGGGAGGAGACAGCTCTCACACACAGTCCCATTCTGAGATTCCTGGAGGCAGGATCACCATTTCAGACTGAGGTAGAGGTAAGAGCCAGTGGCTGGCTGTTTTGTTTTTCTGACCTTCAGGTTGAACCCCGATTTTTCTGTCTGGGTTTTTATTAATTGTTCTACATTTGCATGCCATAAATCAGGGTGGTATTTTATATAGATGTCTCATAATAACTTCTTCACTCCAAGACAGGATAAGCAGTGTGGGCAGGAACTGAAAGTCCCCGAAGCAAGTGTGTTGTAGGAAATGTATGTTAGATAATATCCTGAGTCCACGTATTAGGGACTTGACCCTAAACCAATGACAGTAAAACTCTGAGGCACAGAGCCCTAAAGTCACACGCAGTGTCAAGAGGACATTAGAACCCGGCTCTTCCTGTCACTGTCTGTCTTTGTTTCTAATCTGTCATGATATTAACAAATTACTCTTTCATATACTCTCAACCATGAGGCACTGCCTTGCCACAAGATCCAACCAACAGAATTGAGAGTGGACTGGAACCTCCAAATCTGCAAGTCAAATAAATCTTCTGTCTTTTTAAATGGATCACCTTAGATATTTTGTTACAATTCTGACATTATAGCTGCTAACTTAAGAACCATAAGAGCTATGATAGGATTGTCTTTGTTGAGTCATATCCAGAGAGGAATCTACTAAAATTCCAAGTGGACAAATATTAAAGTATAATTTTTATATTCTGTAATAGCTATAATCTAGGAGAATATAATATCTAGTAAAAACCTTGGGGAAGATCCCCTCCCCTTTCCCCAGCCTTGCTGTGTCCCACATTCCAGAGGGTCCCTGGGCAAGATTCAGCTTTGGCGCGACCCCGATTCCCCGCAGGATTTGGCCTGCAGGGCAGGGCTGGGACATTGGTTCCGGCTTTTCTGCGCCCCACACTCCAGAGTGTCCCGGGGCAAGGCTCCCCTTGGTCT
>JAQHUG010000115.1:4605512-4640790 GCA_028555095.1 Dicrostonyx torquatus
AGGACAGGGTATCCTGCACCATCATAAGGAAGCAGGGGGAGGGCAGTGGGGTAGTGGGGGAGCGGGAGGGCCGGTAACAAGGGGAGTAAATGTAAATTTTTCTTTTAACAATAAAAATAAAAAAAAAAACCTTGGGGAAAATATTTCATGTATAAATTACAGTGAAGTTCCAGGCCCAAGCAGGTATAAATGATGTTTTCACTCTTTTTTAATACCTACAATCTTACGGAACCAGGACTTTTCAGTGTGAGGTACTTTCTAGAACATTTGGCATCTTAAACCTTTGCTATTAATCACAAGTCAATAGATCATTTCTGACATCGCATCCCACAGCAGTGCAGAGGTTTCCAGCAAGCTTGTCAGGGAATGGCGCCATCCATACTGAGGAATCCTTAAGGACTCTGCTCTCAGGGGAAAGAATGGAATCTCCTGGAAGTGGGAGGATCCAGGATAACAAGCAGAGCATGACTGCCAGCACTGTAGACTCTGGGACTCTGCATAAGCCATAAGTCACAGGCATAAGCCGTGTGACTCTGGATTCATGTACCTGCTCCCTGGCCCTCATTAGCTCTGGGGAGACACAGAATGGCTACTTAGCATCTCAGAACCTCAAGCTCTTAAACTTCATTTATTCTATAGTAAATATTTCACCATGGACAACTCAGGGTTACATCACAGGAGAGATCTGTGCTATAGACTCCATTGTAGAGACCACAGGGAAGCCTACAGCCAGGTACGCCACCATCCCTTCATCCTTGTGCTCCAAGGTCTTCTTGGAGGAGACCAGAAATGGCATGCTCACTTCAGACAAGCTCACATATTTCTAAGTCTTCATTCTTGACCAGTGAGATGCACAAGAGAGTGGCATTTTAAACAGCAAATCTCTTTGGTCTAATTTCAGCTCGGTCATGCCGTAACTCCTGAATAAACTTGCCTACTTGACCATCACCTCCCTCTTCAGTAAGAAGAACAGACAATAGCATCCAACCCCTGACACTATTTGGAAAACAAATAAAGATAATTCACGAGGCCACATGATGACCATTTTTGTGTCTGGTTCACAGAAACCCCTAGACGATGGCCACGTCCCTGCACTGTTATCGGCACTTGGGTGTTGCCTTCCTTTTTAATTAGTTGATACCTAATAGGTACTCCATATAGAGCAGCAATTCAATGGATCGGCTTTGTGGCCAGTTTCCTATTCGGTGTACTTCTGGGGTCATTTTCACTACCAAAGTGAGTTTCTACTCTCTTCCACTCTGTCTCTTCAACTTGGCAACTTGTAGGCAGAACAGTAGTAGCTGAGGATACTGCAGTGAAAGGGACCAAATAGCTTCCCATTACTTGGCATGACAGCCTTTATTCTCAGGTGTGAGCAAATAGAGAACCCCTTTGCAAATAGTTAGATATTAACCATAAAAAGTGTCAAGCAGCTCTGATATCCATTGGTGTCTATAACATGTCGGGTGATTTCCTGTGATAGGAAGTGGATGGGACCTCAGAGTCCCAGGAAGCTGTCATCATGTACAAGCCTTGGCTTGGGCTTTGTCTGGGCCCCAAGGATTTTGTACAAATACAGCAAGATAGTGCTTCTGTATCAGAATGGCTCTGTTAGCTACATTTCCGATTTTATTGTTAAAGTAGTATTCAAGATGTCATGAGAAATACACACTCATCTTTACGTTAGCCAATGTATTGGTGATTAAGAAACTTATGTCTTTCATAAATTTTGAAAATTAACAGTTTTTTTTTAATGCAAGGCAGAGCCTCTCCACAGGACTCAGCTTCCTGGGGGAAACAGTTAATAATTTTTAGCCACCACGGAAAGCAAAAGTCAGGCTGGCATGAAATATGCATGCTTCTACATTCTTGTTTCCATTTGCTCACAAGGCATCAATTGGATGAAATAATAGCTATTCAGCTGCTCATTCCCTTATGACTGCAAGCCGCTTGGAGCTCAGTCCTTACAAAAGCCGCTATCGACTATGTGTAGAAATATCTGCAATGAGATACTTCATGGCTGACATCTCTCATTCATAATTATTGCAAAGTCAGTCTGCCTGAGCCTAGTCAATGGCCAGTCAATATTCCCATTATAAACTGGAGCAGGGTAAAGGGCTATGGCAGAAACACAAAGCAGAAATATACTCAATGGGACCCTCAGACTTGGGCATCAGAGTTGGACAGAGATTTATGAATGGGTGAGCCAACAAAGAAGGGCAGAGACCGTTGTTTTCTGAGATCCGTATTGCATGGGCTGGAGACGAAGCTGCCCTACAATGACTCTGTGGTGGGTCATAATTGCTGTTGACTTGACCTAAGGGACAAACCTCTGGGCACATCTGTGAAGGCATTTCTACACAGAGACATTCAAATGAGACTCGATGACTCCAGTTCCTGCAGAATCTCAGTTGAATATGGAGAAAGTGAGCTGAGCACTAGCTCGCATCCTTCTGCTTCCTGTGGACACAATGGGATCAGTTGCCTCTTGGTCCTGCTGCCACAGCTGGAACCCTAAAGGCTCCCTCACCACCATGCCTTCCCCACCACAACGGACTATGCCTTCACACTGTCACCCCAAATGAACCCTTCCTTCTTAGCTGCTTTTGCCAGGCATTTTGCCACAGCAATGAGAAAAGTAGCTCATCTAGAAGCAGTGCTGGCAAAGAGCCTTGGTGGAGCGTGGTGGAGCCTACAGTGTCGATGTCCCGAGTTGTAACAGTTGGTTTGGCACCATGATGCATGGCCATCTCCCAACAGAATACAGTTTAAATGGGCATGGGCCATGTGGTTGCGGTGAGCCCATAAGCAATGCAAGTTATCAAGCATGAGTGCAAAGAAGAAAGGCTTTGGCACTGATGTGGTGACCCTTCTCCTCCTCCTCAGCATGAGTGCAAAGAAGAAAGGCTTTGGCACTGATGTGGTGACCCTCCTCAGTAACAGAGAGGTGTTGCCTGACCAAGATGATCGTGAAGCAGCTCAGGAACATTAGAGATCAGGTACACTTACAATCAGTTATCCGTGTGGAATTTGTTTGCCCTGGGATTCAGTATTAAGTCTTTCTACTTCTTCATAAGACACCAGTATGAGCCTTAATTCAGATCTTTCCCATAAACCCCGTAAGTCCATCAATGATTAAGTATTGTGCATAAGCCACTAGGGGAAATTTTCTTGTTAAATCAATATTTGGTAAAGATTCATCCAATGTAAATAACTAACCGAGGACATCAAGGATCTCGGTTTTGTGAGCATCCCTCAGACTCAGGGTTTCATATAAAACATTTCAGGATGCCATTACTCACAGGCATAATGGATGTCACTGCCTGAGCTTAATTTAGGTAATTTTCCTGCTGTGCTAGTGTACTAGCACAGAAATGCGTATTAATTTACTGTGCTAATCTTTAATTAGAAATGAGCTTGGTCTGAAATAGTCAATACTAAAAGCTCAGCAACTTCTTATGTAAAATAAAAGACACTGATTCACATATGAACACACACATGCACAAACACACACACACACACACACACACACACTTGCACTCTTACCTCCCCCCACACACCTTCATTTCTCTGTCATTTTCATTTTAGAAATCTGCCATATGGATATCAATTTTGAATATAATGCTAGTAAATATAAATAATACTAAAATACGATCATTTATTTGAGAAGCAAACAAGCTTAGAGATGAGTAGATGGGTGAAGAGATCCTCAGAAAATGCCCTCAGGGTTTCTTAGGCCTATGAACCTTGGAGAGGCTCCAGTGCAATCGCACTTCTGCAACGCTAGAGTCAGTGGGTTGTTGTAAGAAACAGGATTATTCAAATGATGACTCTAAAGATGTTTTTCATAACTGCTATTGTTGCTGAGGAATTGGGGCTTAGAGGATTTTGTGTACCCATCTCAGAGGCATTATTCACTCTAAAAGCATTCACTGCCTGCTGTAGGAATGCTTTCTCTTAAAGGTGAGAATACTGTGCTGGAAAACAAAGCTCTTCCCACAAAGGAGTTCAGTTCAAGAGAGATGTAGGAGCTCGTGCAAACAGACCCCAAAACACTGGCCTGTAATCCTATCTCCTCCAGAAGCTGAGACAGGAGGATTGCAATTTCCAGGCCTTTTGGGGCGATACTACACAAGCACAGGTTGGCCAACTCAGTGAAACCCTGACCATAAATGAAGAGTTTAAAAAGACTGGGCCTGTAACTTAGAGGAAGACTATTTGTTTTGCATATCAAAGGCCTGTATTCTAGCTTAACTACTAGGAAGGGGGGCTCCCCAAACAAAAACCACTGTGGAGTGTGAATAGGAATGATCCCCCTAGGCTCACCAATTTGAATGCTTGGTCATCAGGGATCAGTACTAGTTGAGGAGAATTAGGAAGTATGGCCTTGTTGGAGGATAAATGTCACTGGGGGTGGGCTTTGAGGTTTCAAAAGCCCAAGCCAGGACAAGTGCCTCTCTCTTCCTACTGCCTGTAGATCTGTGACTTTTAGAGACTTCTTTAGCACCATGTCTGCATGCACCATAATGCTCCCCATCGTGATTATAATGATAGAAACCACTGAAACCGTAAGGAAACCCTGATTAAATGTTTTCTCTTGTAAGAGTTGTGTTTCTTTAGAGTAATAGAATACTATCTAATTCACCACCTCACCCAAAATGCACTTATCAAATAGTACCAGGGCCAGAATTCCATGTCGTGATTGATTGCTGTAGTTCTGATCCCTGTTCTTAACCAACAGAAGATGTTCCTGTCTGTTATAGGAGAGTTTTCTATACATTTTGCCAAGTAGTCAATGTTGCTTACCCTTTAAGAGATACTGCTGTTGGGAGATCAGAATTTCATTTTATTAAAGCAGGCCATACGTTCACTCTAGCTCCGCCTCCCTCTCTCTTCACTGTCACCCATCGTTCTGGTACCTGCCACTGCTAGCTGCCTATTTAATGTTTATTTTTCCTTTCCTGCCTTAATACAAGAAGCTCAATGTTGTTTAGGGCAACACTACTTAAAGAAAAACATTTCTAGCAAAGGGTGCTCATGTGACCGAATTCTGAGTTATGAGTTGTAAGAAGAAGGCCATTGGTGGCACTTATAGGAAGCTTTAGTTTTTTGATGAAAAGGGAGAGGCTGTACTGGCCCGTAATAAAGCATCCCCTTTATCTGCTGGAGTCATTCCAGAAAGGGAGGAAAAATCTTGGCACTGAGAAGATGAAGGTCACCTGCTAATCTGGCAGAACCAGAGCCTGGCTTCCTCTCCCAAGGCACAAGAAAACTGTATAATCATTTGGTTTAGCAGTAGAGTGGAGCTTTGTGCATAAAACTGATGACAATACCACTGGTGAAAACGAAGTACACAGTGGATAATCCAGTTCTGAGTATTCCATCTCCCCATTATCAGTGTCATTTTCAAGCTGCCTTACTCTATGGTGAGTAATCCCTACAGGGAATTTATGGAGAAAACATCATTACCTTATGTAATAGAGGAGGAAACTGAGATCACAAGTGGTCCATCAGCTAGAACACCATATGGTTCCAAAGCCCAACCCTGACTAGCTCATGGATCATCTTTATAAAAGCCCAGAAATTGACAACTGCTAACACTGGAAAGATCACATGATTGATGCTTACACAGGACAGTGTCTATGCTGACCTAGAGAGCCAAAATGAAGATAAATTCTCAGCTGTAGTGTCTTCAGAATCATTTCAGTGAACCATCTTTCCTAATATCATTCAAGCCCTCAACTTTCAAATCCTTTGGCTCTTCAAGCAACATAACATTATGTCAAGCCTGCTTTCACATGCTGTGGTGCTCAGGACAAATGTAAAGCTCCCTTGCCTGTCACCTTCTCATCTAAGAGTAGCATTTGCAGTCACCAAACCCTATAAGTTATCAAGTTCCTCTTCCCCTGGACTTATTCTGGCCATAGTGAGGTGGCCTTTGGGTTGGCAGACATCATAAAAGGAGGAAGGTTTCAGAAGGATGCACACGTTCCAGGATATCACTGTGGTTGTCAATGGAGAAACAGACAAGACCATCTGGATGATGCTTGTCTAAACATAGTTGTCCCTAACAGCAAATTTGACTGTCCAGGTCTAGGTTGATCTTTTCTTTCATGGATTAATCCTCTACCAACATTCTAGAGGAGAAGAAACATCTTTCAAGTCTTTTGATATTTAAACAGCTAATCTGGTTGTGTTTTACTTTGTTCTAGATTAGTGATTCTCAACCTGTGGGTCATGACCCCCTTGTGGGGTCAAAATACTTTTTTACAGTGATCACCTAAGAGCATCTGAAAACAGATATTTACATTATGATTCATAACAGCAGCAAAAATACAGTTATAAAGTAGCAATGAAAATAATTTTATAGTCGGAGATCAGTACAACCTTATATTCAAGGGTCACAGCATTAGGAAGTTTGTGAAACACTCTTACAAACTGAATATTTACATATCTACTTTATACCCCCCACTGTAGTAATGAGGCTAGCAGGCTGCATTCCACTTCCTGGCTTCCAGCCACCCACTAGCTTATACCCGAAATATGTTGGGTGCCAACTGTAGTAAGTGGTGTGAGCAGGCTGTGTCCCACTGCCCAGCTCCCAGAGCAGGCGAGCTTTGTTCCCAGCATGAGCCACATTCTCGGCACCTGGCTATCTTAACTAGAAATAAATACACAGAAACTGTATTCATTTAAATTCTGCCTGGCTCATTAGTTCTAGCCTCTTGTTCACTAACTCTTACATTTTGATTCAACCCATTTCTAATAGTCTGTAAGTTACCATGAGGTAGTGGTCTTACTGGGAAAGATTCAGCGTGTCTGACCTGGCAGGCTTCATGGCGGGTGGCTCTCTGTCTCTGTCTCCTTCCCAGCATATTGCTCTCTTTTCCCCGCCTATCTAAGTCTTGCCCTATCAAAAGGCCAAGGCAGTTTCTTTATTAACTAATGAAAGCAACCCAAATACAGAAGAACCCTCCTACACCATTTCCTCTTTTTATGTTTAAACAAAAAAGAAAGGCTTTCATTTTAACATAGTAAAATTACATATAACAAAACAGTTATCAAGAAATAATTACAGTTATAATATTTATATCTATTTTATCTTTTATCATAACAAAGGAAAACTATAACTATCCATACTTCAACTCCATCAAAAACTCCAGAAGGATAAAATATTACCTAAGTAAACAAGAAGTAAGCAATTTACAAACTCTAGAAATGACAGAGACATCTCACTGCCTGTACAGTCACCCAAAGTTCCTCTGTACCGTTGGGACATCCATCTTCAGCCTACAGGCTCATAGTATCCAGCAGACATTTCCATGAAGCAGGAAAATTCAAAGACAGTTCAGTCACTTTCTTCTGTGTCCTGTAAAATGTCTTACAGACTCTTTCATGAAGCAGGAACCCTGAAGGATCATCTCACCTTCAGGCAAGTTCAGCAGTCCTCTTTATGCGGGTTCCTTGTGTCTATTTAAGCAGTCCAGGCAAGAGCAGTTTCTTGCCTAAATGACTAATAAACTCCATAAGGAGCTTCTTCAATGCCCATCTTACTTAGGAAGAAGCTTGGTGCTGCCAGGAGCAGATGTGTCTCATTGTCATGAAAAGTCCTAAGTTATTAAAAAAATTTAAATGACATATTCTGTAGTCTTTGAAAGATATGAAGAAAGCCTATCTACTGAAATATATCTATATATATTTAGAAAATCTAACTAACATGACTAAAAGCTTGACTATTATTGATTATTGTTCATTAACAATCTATATTTTCTAATTATACATTACATTTTTAAATGAACTACATGATTGTAATACCTTAATCAAGATCAGAAATATATATACATATAACAAAAGTGACCTTAAACTTGTATCAATAAGTCAAGTTTTATACCAATGCAAATTATTCATATCTATATCATCTCCCCCTTTAAATGTAAAAGAGCATTTATAAACAATATTTCGGAATATGGACACAGTTATTTTTCTCCAAACTTATTCCTGCTGTATGGGGGCACTGTTAATTAGGTCTTTCATGGTGTATCCTGTGTGCTAGGTTCATCTCAGTCGGCAGTTGAGTGAAGTAATTTTCTGAAGGTGTTCATGGTGACCTTTCAGGAGGGCATGGTCCATGAAACCATATTATTGGTCTGGAAGCAATCCAGAGGTTCTCATCTTCTATGAAAACAAAAGAAGAACCTCTTTTCCAAAGCATCATATTCTTAGACCCAAATTCTGAAGTCATAATATCTTTATAATATACATGCTGGATTAGCTTAGCCCATATAATGAAATGTCTTTCTGTACTTAGCTCCTTTAAAGTAAAAAAATTTAAGGAAAACACAATAAAATACATAATCCAGACATTCTGTTAATTTTCCATTTTTACGTGGCTTATTTTTTTAATCTATAACTATCTGTAGTCCGTCTCTTTAAAGACTTTACCCTTTTTTTAAGCATATGACTCTGTATACTCATTATTTTTTTCTCTCTCGAGTCTACGTGAATTTATTTAACAATGTGACCCATTTAGAGGTCTTTTATGTCTGAATTTGTCCTATTTTGAATCACTAATTCTTTAGTATCCAGGAGCATTTCTTAAAATGCTAAGTACTTCTTAAAAACTTAAGTTGTGCCTTGTAGAAATAATACGGTACTGCCTGTTTCCTGCCCAGTCTAAAACTTAACTGTGCTGTTATTATGATAATTACGGTAGCTCCTGCCTGAGATTAGCACCGTTCAGAATGGTAGAGCCACTCCTGCCTCAGAGCCATTTGGTGCCCCTGAGCGTGCACAGTTCCAGGCACACAGCGAGTCCACATTGCTATCAAGCAAGCAAGCCATAGCACTTTACTCACAAAACCCTATTCAAAAGCTCTGTCTTCTGCAGGAGCCAGACAGAGATTGCGATGGCGGCTGGTATTTCAAAGCTGCCAGTTTCCAGTAGACTTGATCCAACTGCCTACCCAGTCAGGAAGAGCTGAGCCACAGGCATGGTTTCAGCTACTTTATTCCAAACCCCGAGTGGGCACACAAATATCCAAGCCCACGAATGCTCCATAGATTGCACCAGCAGCAGCGCCCAGGAAGCCTCATTTTAAAATGGCACAGCTTTTTTCCTGTTGTCGAGCCAGGAAATATCTCTGCACCACGCCAGCCACAAACAGCAAAAAGCTGTGTTAAGCTCTTTCTCTCTCTCCTTTTTAAGCCCTCTCAGGTTTTTAAGTGGATTCAGCTTACCACATTGGGCAGCCAAATGTAGTAATGAGACTAGCAGGCTGCATCCCACTTCCTGGCTCCCAGCAGCCAGCTAGCTTATACCCGAAATACGAAATACGTTGGGCTCCAATTGTAGTAAGTGTTGCGAGTGGGCCACGTTCTTGGCTATCTTAACTTGAAATAAATACACAGAAACTGTATTCATTTAAATTCTGCCAGGCCCATTAGTTCTAGCCTCTTATTGACTCACTCTTACATCTTAAATTAACCCATTTCTAATAATGTGTATTCACTACAAGAATGTGGCTTATTGACAGGAATCTAATCAGTGTGCATCTTGGGCTGGAGAAGCATGGTGTCATATTAACCAGGTGGAGTTGTTGTTACAGGGCCCAATCTTCTTCCTGGAAACTTCAAAGATTACTGCAGGAAAATTCATTGTTCATTGTGGAAAACTTAAACATTATTTATATAGTCATGTATGATTGTATATATTTAATGAAAGGCATGATAAAGACAAAATAGATATGAAGAAAAGCAAAGATGTTTTCTAAATTCATTTTTCTTTTCTGTCCCATATCATAGCTCTTGACATGAGACAGAAACTCCAGAAACTCTGGGTTTTTCTCTTAACAATAGGCTTAGAATTAGAGAGGGACTGAGCCAGAGTCCCACTCCAAAATCAGCTCTATATACTTATGAATATAAATAAACAAAAATATGTGTAAACATTATTATTTACGGAACCTATTCAATTTTCTTGGTGATCCATATTGGGTAGTAATTTTTTCTATCTGTCAGTATTCAAATATCCAGGGTCCCTTGAATTTTTCGAAGATGAGTGTTTTGCTGTGGGGATAAGGCCACTTATTACCCTTCCCCTCCCACACACATATGCTGACCTTGGCTATGGCCCAGCTGGTCCTCAATTCCTGCATGTTAGGTCTGTTGCACATGTATTCTTTTGCTGGTGTTAGAATCTACTTCTCCAGGATTCCAATGCAGACTGAAGACTATTGACTTCTCAGGGGAAGCTGTCCCAGTAAAACGAAGGTTGACTGGATTTGTGCTGGTCTCTTGTTGATCAGAGCTGACTCTTCAACTCCACAGGTACCACAGATTCATACTTCAAACTACTGACTGACCCTGGCAGGGTCTTGAGAGGAATTTCAAATTTCCCTCTAAAACATCCCAAGCCATACCTCCATGTTCCACATCACTCTCAAGATTGTTAGTCTCTGAGCTCCCACAGAAGAGCTCACTGAACCCTGAGAACTCAATGGATTTTCCAGCCCAAAGTTTGAAAGTTCTTCCACAATTCAAACATTCCTGTCTGTCACAGTAATAGTCCACTCTTAGCACCAGTTTCTCTTGCTGTGATAAAACACCATGACCAAAAATAAGTTGAGGAGGAAGGGCTTATTTCATCTTGTAGCTTCAACTCTTAAAGTTAGAGAAGGCAAGACCCTAGAGGCAGGAAGTGCTGATGCAGAGGCCATGAAGGAATGCTGCTTAGTGATTTGCTCCTCATGGTTTCCTTAGCCTGTTTTTTTATTCACCCCTAGGATCACCTCTAGAGACATATCATCACCCACAGGGATAGTTGGACTATCCCACCTCATCAATCAAGAAAATGTGTACTACAGGCTTGGCCATATGCCAGTCTGGTTAGGAGTATTTTTTCAGTTGAGACTCCTCTTATAAAAAGATCCTAGCTTGTGTGAACTTGACAAACCTAGCCAACACACTCTCCAAGGTTGGGAAATACCCAGGGCAGGGTTATTCAGGGAGAAGAGGGAGTCTGGAGATGGGTGGTCTCGGGGACCCATAGCTCCCAGAGGATTCCCACTACTGGGCTTCTTCCATTTCCTGGATAGGATCCTTTTGTTCATTCTAATACGTCTGTTGGGTTTGTTCCATTTACTCTCTGTGGCTGGTGTTTCTCCTGGTCATCTGTGACTTTCTTGCAATTTGTCCCTCTGGATCTGTAACTGTTACTTTGAATTAGGACCCTCTGAGTTTCCGCTATTTTCATTCTGAGGGGGTGCATGCTTTCCCATCCCCCACTCTTCTAGCCCTGCCATCCCCCATCCCCACCCTCATACCAATTCTCCAGCTGTCACAGTATCAGCCCTTGCTCTCCAATTGTCACTTCACTGTCTTGTCCCAGTGGTTCTTTTTTCCAGGATAGACCAGAGAACAGATTCAGCAGAGGTCCTCCATGGCTGCCATTGGCCCAAGACTCTCACAGTACTTTCTGAGATTTCTTTTCTCTTATTAGGAATTAAAAAACTGTAAAGAAAAGAACGGCAGTCAATTATACTTCTCTGACTCAAAAATTTATCATTCTTAACCTGATACCTCTTCTTTCCTTATAGTCATTACTAGGAAAATTATTGAAGTTAAATTTGAATATATTTTCCTTCGGAAGAAATACAAGAAAATTCCAGATTCTGGTAAATATTTCTTTTGCCACCACAAATACTATCTCCCCTTCAAATTTTTTTTCTTTCCCTTTCTCAAAAGTATCACCTTGAATCATTGTATATGTAGTGTTACTGTCTTCTAAAAACACCTCAGCATCTATCTATGTGCATAGGAAACATACAATATTGATTTTTTTATGGTTTTTAAGTTCAGATTTGACCCAGACAGGACTTTGATCTTCCAAGAACTGTTTCAGGTGAGCCATGTGATCATCTCAATACAGAAGGATCTCACGTAAGTAATGAATATCATTTCAATAAAAACTTAAAAAACTTTTAGCCAACCAGAAAGACTCAACCAGAAAAGAGAAATCAACAAAAATCATAAAGAAAATGTGCATTAATATCAAAACAGCAACACAGTTTTGAAAGCTAGTACAGCAGCTGTCTCTACATCTGTTCGACAGATTCAGGCCAGTAGTAGGAAGACTTGAAAAATTAGAAAAAAGCATCAGGGTGAGTTATAAAAGAAAAAATAAATTTGCTGTACTCTACACACATTATGATTATATCTGTCTAAGAGGGGGCTGGTGAGATTGCTCAGTAAGTAAGATACTTGTTGTTAACCCTGACGACATGAGTTGTTAGATTCCTGGCATCCACTTGACAGACGAAGACAAGTGGCTTCTAGAAGTTGTTCTCTGACTTGTACACAAGCACCATGGAACACACACATCCATGCCTCCTCCCACATACACACACAAATACATTCGTGTCATATTTTAAAAATGCTTTTTGAAAAGCCAAATAAATCAATATACAGAACTAGGGTAAAATAGCTGTTATGCATATATAAACTAATCTGTATCTGTATTCTTTTACACTATACAATTAAAATGTGAGTTTGTGGGGTGTGATTTTGTGTGTGTGAGTGTGTATATATGATATATGTGTGTGTGATTATATATGTATGTGTATGTGTATATATATATATATATATATATATATATGGCTAAATGTATATATAGATTGTTGTAGGAAGGTTACTTGGCCACTTTTTCATTTCCTGGCCACCCAGATCCCCAAAATAACCACACAGAAACTGTATTAATTAAATCATTGCTTGGCCAATCACTTAAGCGTATTGCTAGCTAGCTCTTACATCTAGAATTAACCCATTTCCATTATTTTATAATTTACCATGAGGCTTGTGGCCTACTGGCAAGGTTCTGGCTTCTCTGTCTCCAGCAGCGGCTCCATGGCTTCTCCTTGGCTTTGCCTCCTTTCTCCCAGCATTCAGTTTAGTTTTTCCCACCTAGCTAAGTTCTGCCTTGCTATAGGTCCAAAGCAGTTTCTTTTTTAACCAGTGGTAATCACAGCACACAGAGGGAAATCCCACATCACCTCCCCTTTTCTGTTTAAATAAAAAGAAAGTTTTTAACTTTAACATAGAAAAATTACATACAACAAAACAGGTGTCAAGCAAGAATTACAGTTATAATATTTACATCTCCTTTATCTTTTATCATACCTAATGAAAACTATAACTATCATTATATATTCTTCAACTACATCAAAGACTCCAGAAGGATATAATATAATGTATAATTGAGAAATCTAGGTTAATAGATAATCATCTATAATAGTCAAGCTTGTATTCATGTTAGTTAGATTTTCTAGATGTACAGAGATGTATTTCAGATAGATAGGCATTCTTCAAACCTTTCAAAGACCTTCAGAATATGGCATTTAAAATATTTAAGAACTTAAGACTTTTCATGACAGTGAGACACATCTACTCCTGGAAGTACCAATTACTTCAAGAAGAACATGGGCATCAAAGAGGCTTCTTATGGAGTTATAATTCTGAAAGGTCTACCTTTATATGTTACTTGGCCTTTTTTCTTTGCAGCTCTTAATAGTCTTTCTTAATTCTATATGTTTAATGTTTTGATTATTATGTAGCAGAGGGAACTTTTTTTTTGGTGTTCTATATGCTTCTTGTACTTTCATAACCATGTCCTTCTCTAGACTGGGAAAGTTTTCTTCTATTACTTTGTTGAATATTTGTTTTGTGCCTTTGAGTTGAACTTCTTCTATCCCTATTATTCTTAGGTTTGGTCTTTTCATGGTGTCCCAGATTTCCTGGATATTTTGTGTTAAGAATTTGTTGGATTAACATTCTCTTTGACCAATGAATCTACTTCCTCTAATGTATCTTTGATATTTGAAATTCTTTCTTCCATCTCCTGCATTCTGTTGTTTATGTTTGCCTTTGTGGTTCCAGATCATTTACTCAAATTTTCTATTATAGAATTTCCTTTGTTTGTGTTTTCTTTGTTGGTACTATTTAAGTTTTCAAGTCTTGAGCCATTTCCTTCACTGCTTTAATTGATTTTTCTTTGCTTTCTTTAAGGGATTTATGGATTTCTTCCAATTTTTTTGTTTGTCTTTTCCTCCACTTCTTTAAGGGAGTTTTCCATTTTCTCTTTAAGGACCTCAATCATTTTCATAACATTATTTTTTAGCTCATTTTCTTCTGCTTCATCTGTGTTGGGATGTTCAGGTCTTGCTGTTGCAGAGCCACTAGTTTCTGGTGGTGGTATTGCTCTTTATACTGTTGAGTGTATTCTTATCTTGTTGATTACCTACTTCTTCCTCAGTATAGGTGGAGCCTGTTGGGAGCTGCAGAACCTCAGACCCTAAACTTTCTATGAACCCATACCTGCTGGAGTAAACAATTCCTTTTTTTATGCTTGCAGCTGCTCTGAGCACAGAACCCTCATGAGTTCCTAATAACAAGGAAGTGGTTTCTGTTGGGCTTGCAGCTGAAAATTTTCAAGCACTAGGACATAGTCACTAGTTAAGGAGAGTACTATATAAGATGCCTTGGAACATAGTAAAATGGACATTCTTTCTTCAAGAGTGACCCATGTCTCTGTGTGTTCTTCACTCCACAGACCCTGGTCCAACTGTTGTTCCAGTGAAAGGCACCACAGAGCCTGTATTTCAGGGGTCCCTCCTCCTCAAACTGGTGTTGTAGTAAACTGTGTCTCCACTGAATGCTCCTTCAGGTGCAGGCAGGCCCAAGGCTCAGATGGTCACTCCTTGAGGTTCATTTTGGGCCACAGCTCTGGTGGTAGCCCCTCCAGGTGCAGGCAAGGCCACAATTTTAGTGATCACTGCTCTAGGTGTAGGTGGGACTGGGGTTCTGGTGGTCACTGCAGCAGCAGGTTATCTCATAGAGAATGGCAGTGGATTCTGACTGGGACACAGGTGCTCTTTCCCAGAAGATCTTCTTAGGATAACTTCTGGAACCTGCTACTGGAAGGAACTGCTGCTGTCACTCACAGTGGTCACTTGCCACTCCCAGCGGTCCCTTGTACCTCTGATGCTCCCAGCAGTCACTCAGCCTCAGGCCTCAGTGGTTCTAGATACATAGATAACATAACATAAATATATCACATTAGCCTTCCCTCAATACAGCCTATGATTTCTCCTGTGGAGGGTAGGAGTGAGAATGTAGTGAGTGGTCTCAGTGAAAAACAGGAACATACCATTAGAGACCTCAGTATTTTAGAAAAAGAATTTCTACTGAATCCTTAGATCAAAGGTGTGATCCTATCCCTATGAATCCTGAGATAGATTGCACTCTCTAAGGAACCTCAGGCTGAAGCCCCTTTCTTTTTAAAAATCAGGTTCAATGTATCTGGTTTTATGCTGAGGTCTTTGATCCATTTGTAGTTGAGTTTTGTGCAGGCTGATAAGTATAAATCTATTTGCTTTCTTTTACATGCAGACATCTGGTTGAACAATACCATTTGTTGAAGATACTTTTTTTTTCCCAGTGTGTATTTCTAGATTCTTTATATAAAAAATAAAATTCAGTGTCCTTGAGTGTGTGGACTTACGTCTGGGTCTTCAATTCAATTCCATTGATCAATGTGTCTGTTTTTGTGCTTATACCATGCTGCTTTTGCTTCAATAGATCTGCAATAAAACTTGAAATTGAGGAAAATGATAATTCATTGTTCAGGACCGTTTTAGCTATCCTGGGTTTTTTTGTTTTGTTTTGTTTTTCCATATGAGGTTGAGAATTGTCCTTTCAAGATCTGTGAAAAATTGCATTGGAATTTTTATGGGGATTACACTGAACCTGTAGATTGCTTTTGGTTGGATGGCCATTTTTACTATATTAATCTTACTAATCCATGAGCATAGGGTATTTTTCCATATTCTAATTTCTTCAATTTTTTTCTTCAATGGCTTGAAGTTTTTGTCATAGGAGACTTTCACTTGCTTGGTTAGAGTTACCCCAAGATATTTTACATTATTTGAGGTGATTGTAAAAGTTGTTGTTTCCCTGATTTCTTTCTCAGACTTCTTGTCATTTGCATATCGGAGGGTAACTGCTGTTTTGGAGTTAATCTTATATCCAGCTGCTTTGCTGAAAGTGCTTACCAGCTGTGGAGATTTCTCACTGAATTCTTGGGGTCACCCCTGTATACCTGCCAGATCACCTGAAATAAAGGTACTTGGATCTCTTTCTTTGAAATTTGTATCCCTTTGATCTGTTTCTTTTGTCTTATTGTTCTACCTAAGTCTTGGAGTCCTATATTGAATATGTTTGGAGAGAGTGAACCATCTTTTCTTGTTCCTGATTTTAGTGGCATACTCTCTATTTTTATTTATTTAAGTGTTATGTTGGCTATGGATTTGATGTAAACTGCCTCTTTGATGTTGAGGTATATTTCTTATATTCCTATTCTTTCCAGTACTTCTATCATGAAAAACTGTTAGATTTTGTCAAAGGCCTTTTCTGCATGTAATGATTTTTTTTCAGTTTGTTTATTACATTTGTCATTTTACATATGTTGAACCATCCTTTCATCTCTGGGTAGATGATCTTTTTGTTGTGTTCTTGGATCTTATTTGCAAAATTTTATTTAGTATTTTTGCTTCTATGTTCATAAGGGAAATTGGTCTGTAATTCTTTTTCTTTGTTGAGTCTTTATTTGGTTTGTATCAGGATAACTGTGGCTTTGTGAGGTGAATTACACAATGTCTTTTCTGTTTTTATTTTTTGAAATAATTTTAGGAGTATTGGCATTAATTCTTTATTGAAAGTATGGTGGAATTCTGTGCTATATCATTTGACCCTAGAATTATTTTGGTTGGGAGACTTTTAATGACTGCTTGAATTTCACTATGGGTAATAGATCTGTTTAAATTGCCAAACTGATCTTGATTTAACTTTGGTAAGTTGTATGTATGAATAATATTATCTATTTCTTTTAGATTTTCCAGTAGAGGTTTTTAAAGTATCTCCTTATGATTTTCTGATTCCTTCAATTCTTCAATGTCTATTGTCCCCTTTTCTTCCTTCCTTCCTTCCTTCCTTCCTTTCTTTCTTTTTTCTTTCTTTCTCTCTCTCTCTTTTTTTTTGGTTTCTTGAGAAAGGGTTTCTCTGTAGCTTTGGAGACTGTCCTGGAACTTGCTCTGTAGACCAGGCTGGACCCAAACTCGCAGAGATTCACTGTCTCTGCCTGTTGAGTGCTGGAATTAAAGGTGTGCACCACCACTGCCCCTACTTCTCATTTTTAACTTTTTTGATTTGGATATTCCCTCTCTGCCTTTTAGTTAATTTGGATAAGGCTTTGTCGATTTTATTGATTTTTGTCAAAAAAAAAACACTCTTTATTTGTTTTATTGATTCTTTGTATTTTCTTTTGGTTGTTGTTCCTATTTTATTGATTTTAGTCCTAAGTTTGATTACTTTTTGACATCTACTCATTTGGGGTGTGATTCTTTTCTTCTCTTTAAGAGCTTTTGGGTGTTCTATTAAGTTGCTAGTATGAGATTTTTTCAGTTTTTTTTTTTTTAATGTAGGCACTTAGTGCTATGAACTTGCCTCTTAGAACTACCTTCATTGGGTCCCAAAAGTTTAGGTATGTTGTGGATTCATTTTAATTCAATTTCTGAAAGTCTTTAGTTTCTTTCTTGACCATTTTTCATTCAATGGAGCACTGTTCAGTTTCCAGGAGCATATATACTTTCTGTTGTTTCTTTTGTTGATATCAGGCTTTAATTGTGGTGATCAGATAGGACGTAAGTTGCTATTTTGATTTTCTTGTATGTGTTGAGGCTTGCTATGTGTCCAAGTGGTCAGTTTTGGATAATGTTCTATGAGGTACTGAGATGAAGGTATATTCTTTTGTGTTTGGGTGAAATGTTCTGTAAATATCTGTTATGTCAATTTGTTTTATTACTTCAGTTAGATTCAGTATTCTCTGTTTAGTTTTTGTCTGGATGACCTGCCTATTGGTGAAAGTGGGGTATTGAAGTCTCCCACTATCAGTGTGTGAGGGTGAAATGTGACTTAACCTATAGAAGTATTTCTTTTATGAACTTGGGTGCCCTTGCATTTGGGGCATAGGTGTTAAGAATTGGTGTGTCCTCTTTGTGTTTTTTTTTTCTCAATGAATATGTAGTAACCTTCTCTTTCTCTTCCAATTAGTTTTTGCTTTGAAGTCTATTTTGTCAGATATTAAAAGGGCTAAACCAGTTTTCCTCTTAGTTCCACTTGCTTGGAATAACTTTTTCCAACCCTTTACCCCAAGGCAATGAGTAAGTATCCTTTACTTTGAGGTGTGTTTCTTGGATGCAGCAGAAGGATGGATTCTGTTTTCACATCCCTTCTGTTAGCCTATGTCTCTTTATTGGAGAATTGAGAGTGTTGATGTTGAGAGATACCAATGACCAATGCTTTTAAATCTCTCTCTCTCTTTCCCTCTCTTTGTGTGTGTGTGTATGTGTGTGTGTGTGTGTGTGTGTGTGTGTGTACTCATGCTTCCTGGTTCCCTTCTTTAGACTTTGCTGGTCTAAGATTATTTATTTCCTGTGTTTACATGGCTTTAGTAAACTTTAGGTTGGAGTTTTTCTTCTAGCATCTTCTGTAGTGATAGATTTGTAAATAGATATTGTTTATATTTGACATTACCATGGAATGTCTTATTTGCCATCTTTTGTTTTGCTGCCTATAGCAGTCTTGTCTGTCCTTTGTGGTGTCCTAAAGTCTGCAGCACACCTGTCCGGGTCCTCTTGGCTTTTAGTGTCTCTGTCGAGAAGTCTGGTGTTATTCTAATACACCTGCTATCTTACTTGGTCTCTTTCCCTTGCAGCTTTTAATATTCTTTCTTCTTTGTGTTTAGGTTGTTAGATTAGTATGTGCCAAGGGGAATTTCTCTCCTGCTCAGTTTATCTGATGTTTTGTAAGCATCTTGAACCTTGGTGGGCATCTCCTTCTTTATGTTAGGGAAAATTTCTCCTTTGATTTTGTTTAAAACATTTCTATGCCTTTGAGCTGTGTTTCTTTTCCTTCCTGTATTCCTATTATTCTTAGATTGGGTCTTTTCATAGTATCCCAGATTTCCTGGATATTTTGTGCCAGAGGACTTTTAGATTTAACATTTTCTTTGGCCGATGTATCCATTTCTGCCACCATATCTTCAATGCCTTAGACTCTTTCTTTCATCTCTTGCATTCTGTTGGTGAAACTTGCCTCTGTGGTTCTTGTTTGAGTTCCTAATTATTTTCATTTTCATATTTCCCTGAGTTTGGGTTTTCTTTATTCATTCTATTTCTGTTTTTAGGTCTTGAACAATTTTATTCATTTCCTTCCACTTTTTTGTTCAAAGATTTATTTAAGGGATTTATTTGTTCCCTCATAAATGATCTCTATCATGTGCATAATGGCTGTTTTATGGTCTTTTACTTGTGCCTCAAATATGTTGGAATATTTGTGGACTGTTCTGGGAGCGTTGCTGGGCTCCAGTGGAGACATACTGCCCTGGCTGTAATTGATAGTGTTTTCACACTGGCATCTGGGCATCTGGGATGGGGAAGATTGCAACTCTAGGTGCTGATATCTGGTCTTACCTTTGTTGGGTGGGTGTTTTGTTCCTTTGTTTCTGTTTACTCTCTTATGTGGCTGTGTGTTGACTGTAGGAAAACCTTCCCTGGTACTGATAGGTGTGAGCCCCGGGGTAAAATGTGTTTCTGGGTATTGGGTGCTGAGACTTAGGAATGGGGAAAGGCTGAGAGAGGGCAGAACGGTTCTCAGGAGGGAAGAATGAGGTATGTTTAACAGTAGTCTGGTTAGTAAGTCCCCTGAAATTGGGGGCAGAGGATAACAAGAGGCCACAGAATAAGGTTTGCTGAGGAGCTGGGGATGAGACTCGGGATGGGTTTGGCAGAGCACAGGGTGAGTCCAAGCTCCGCAGTTACCCTGCCCACTTCCCTGGCCACCTTGGAAATGGAAGTTAGGAGCTGCAGATCTGGGGAATCCACTGGAGATATTTACAGGAGTTAAAAGGAGGCTGCAATAGGGGATCTGCTGCAGAGCTGAGGTTGAGACTGGGGGATTAATCTGACCAAGCAGAGGGAGAGATGTTGATCTGCAGTTAGACTACCTGCTTCTCTGACCAGAGCTGGGCCACAGTTTCACCAACAGCATCTCCTGGGCTTTCCTCAGGGATTTCTACCCTGTCACACAGTGCCAAACCTCAGCTACTCTCTATGACTCCTTCATATCTTCAAAACCAGCACCACCTGGGTGACTTTTACACTAACAAATTCAGCTGTCATGTCTGAAACACAGCTTGGTCATGTCTGGAAGACAGCTTCTGTATGTTGACTCTCAGGAAACACTTTCCAGAAAAATCTTACCTCATTGATGCTGGTCTCTTCTTAATCATGGCTAATTTCCAGCTGACCAGCATCGACTATCCCTGCAAAGCAAAGGTTTCACTTTAGTAGGCCTGGTATCTTGTTAGTCACGGCTGATTCTTTAGCCCCAGCTATCTTAATTCACAGAATTAAGAACCACAGACTCGTAACTCAAAATAACAAATGACCCTTATAGAGTCTTTAATCTTCCTCCTGAAACTTTTACAAGCCAGGCCTTTATCATCTGCTTTGCCCTCAGCAATTCTTATCTTTCAGCTACCACAGAACCGCTTACCAAATTTTAAGCAAACAATAGCTTTCCTAGCCCAAAGTTCCAAAGTCCTTCCACAGTCCTCACAAAGCCAAAATAGTCAGGTCTGTCACAGCAAAACCTGATAATCCTGAAGCCAATTTCAGAGACCATGGACGAGTGCTGCCTGCTGGCTTACTCCTCAGGGTTTACTCAGCTTGTTTTCTTCTAGAACCCAGGACCACCAGCCCAGGGTTGGCATCCCTCAAAATTGGCTGGGGCCTCCCACATCAATCACCAGTTTAGAAAATGCCTTACAAGCTTGCTTACCGTCCAGTCTCATGGAGGCATTGATTTAAATGAAGTTCCCTCTGCTCAAGTGACTTTAGCCTGCGTCAAGTTGAAATAAGATTATTCAGCACAACTAACTATAATGTTTTCTCAAAATATCCTGCACACAGGTCATGAAACTGTGTCATATAAAACCTGCCTGAGCACCTGGGTGCTTGCCGCAGAACGTTCCATGTCCCTGTCATGAATGAAAAATATTAATTATGTAAAAGAATCTACCATTCTCAAATAGATAAGCGTGTGATTTCAAAGGCAGCAATGGGCACATAGTCCTGACCTCAAATATTACACGCAATTCAAACTACTAAGAACGTGATAAAGCTCTCTAGAATAAGTTGCCTACTTTCCTGCCAAAGGAAAATCATATTTTACCTGCACTCATCCCATCCATCTTCAAAATAATACACTTCTCCATGTTCATCATCATCAACCATGTCGGCCTGTCGAGACTCTAGAATGAGTACTACTTCAAAGCACCCTCAACCATTTCCCAAAATGCTGTCTATCACTGCTGGCCAGCCTCTGCCCCCCGCATTAAATGAGCCCATCTCTTTGATGTGCGGCTTGTCGACCTTGAAGTTCCAAGCCCTCAGCATCTGCACAGCTTTTCCTTTGGTCCCAGGCACTAGCCTAGCTGCTGGATTTCAGGTTCCTTGTTTTTCTTCTTTATTACTCATTAAAATCATTTATTTATCAGTTGGGCTTGTCTTGAACTCACAGTTGGCACATCACTGTAGCGGGAGTCCAGTCTATTCGCATTGGGCTAGCTGTAGTTTTCAGAACTTCTTTGTTCCTTGAGGCATTGCACAATTTTACTTATCTCTGAACCCCTGTGCATGGTTCATCCCAGCCTTTACTTCTCATAATTCCAACCTCCTACACCACTGCATCCCTGATTCCTTGAACTCCTCCTCCTAATCCTTAGACCTGGTGCTGTCTGCCCAACTTGTTATTACTCCACATGACACTACTTAGTTTTAAAATTGTATTTATTTTTATTTGTTATTTTTTGTCTCTATGTATATGCCTGTGTCTCTGTAGAGACCAGAAGAGGGTATTGAATCCTCTGGTTCTGAGTTGCCACATGGGTGCTGGGAACCAAACACAGGTCCTCTGCAAAAGCAGTGAGTGTTCTTAACCACAGAATCATCTCTCCGGCCCCCATACACACTATCATAATCACCCAAATTCAAGGTCCAGTCAGCCAGAGGAGGGGGCTGTGTCATCCATTACATATGAACTATCACATACATGCTAGCAGATAGGAGATGATAAATATTTCATGAACAAGTGAAGGGAAATCAAGCCACACTAATGGTATGCCTGGCAAATTACTCATCGTCTGATGAGTGGTACAGTTTGTCTTCACAAAGTCCAGGGTCCCAAGTAGCTGGCAGTTGTTCTGACTCATTATAAGAATCAATCTTCCAAACAGTTTTCACATTATGTGTGTGTGATCTTCAGCTTCCAAATTTTCCAGGCCATTCCTCAGATAATATGTTCCTTAGAGTTGTAAGTGCCCTTGTAGATTTTTGCACCTATTTAAATGTCCTTTCAAATATGTTGTCTTTAATACACAACACTTGCAGTTACAATACATTCCTCCATAGAAAACCCTATAGGAAAGTTCTTTTTAATTGCCAGGAAGCAATGAAGGGCAGATAAGAGAGACCAGGCAAGCCTGAGTGGCAGCCCCACAGACAGCTCTGGCTAACACACGCTGACTCGGGAGTTTGATGGCGAGGGGAGTTTGATGGCGAGGATCACAGCTTACCTTTTAGTTGCCTTTATGGAATGTTCTTCTACCAAATCTGAAACAATATGCCAATGTAAATACAAAAAAAGGTGGCAGCTCTTTTCCTACTGGCTTAATCCTAGGGTTCACTTCTGTAGCAGAGCTAGGAGATTTAGGATGATCTAAATTATCACAAGATTCAGTGTTACAATGTGACCAAAAGAGCACACAAAACTAGCAAAGGAAGAGAAAAATCAACAACCCATGAAAAACATTGTTATGATCTAGTGTAACTGTACCAGTTTTTAACTTTATGCAAAATATATATTTAAACATTTAAGTGTTTACCTTGATGTTTCAGCTTATACTTTATCTATACATATTTCCCTTTACTTATTATGTGTGATCTTTAAATATATTTATCACATAGTATAGAAATACATGAATGTTACATCAATCATTTGTCTCACCATAAGATAGTTTTCCAGTGTAAAAAAAAAGTTGCTGTGGAACTGTCTTAGCTAGGGTTTCTATTGCTGTGAAGAGTTACCATGACATAAAGGGAAACATTTAATAGGGTTCAGTCCATTGTCATCATGGTGGGACACAGTGGTATGCAGGCAGACATGGTGCTGGACCTGAGAGTCCTGCATCTTGATTGACAAGCAGTAGGAAGTGAACTGAAACAATGGGCATGGCTTGGGCATATATGAGACCTCAAAGCCCGCCTCCATAGTGACACACTTCCTCCCACAAGACCATACCTACTCTAGCAAAGCTAGTGCCACTTCCTTTGGGGGCCATTTTCTTTCAAACCACCACAAAGATTTTAAGAAAATTACTTAGCTTGGGAAAAGAAAATCTTCAAGGAGCCCATGTTTTAATTTTATATAATGTTTAAAAATTTGTGAGGAAACCAGAGAGCGCTTTTCTTAAACCAGCATTTGGGATGTTTTCAAAATGCCCTCTGGTGCTTGTCAGCCCATGTGTCTCAATATCCTTACTCTTGATTTAAGCACTGTTAATCCTTTACATCTTTCTTCTGAAGAGTTTTAAATTGTACTCATAAGCAGGGCTTATTGCTATGAATTTCGAGCAGATAAATTAATTTATATATTAAAATTGTCTTCTGCAAGCCCAGCTGCTCGTGCAAGTGGCTAATGGCAGAGGAATGTGTGCTGTACTGGGCTGTGCTTTCCAACTCAGAGTTAACAGAGTGTACCAGGAACATGTCCCCAGCAGCATCTTCTTCCTGGGACCAGTGCCTTAATCTCAGAAAAAACATATTACTCAGAGAATGGCGCCAGCTGGCTACAGATCCAACTTTTACTGCTGAGGGCTAATGCAATTTGTAGGGCTAAATATTGAAAAACTGTAAACCACATCCCATGTTTCCCCACCCAGTGTTCCAGAGATTATGCCCTTTCTTTTTACCACAAAGAAAAGGAATCCAACAAGCCCATATGTCTCCTTTGGAATCATGTTTAGATTTATGGCATTATGGCCCATTCCCGAGGTTATCTTTCACATGATGCCTGAACAATAATTTACACGCCTATTTTCTCACAAGGTCTTATATGTGTATGTGTGGGTATGGGTGGGGGGTGATTTTGAAACCATGGCTTTGTGAAA
Source organism: Dicrostonyx torquatus (assembly GCA_028555095.1). Lineage (NCBI taxonomy): Eukaryota > Metazoa > Chordata > Mammalia > Rodentia > Cricetidae > Dicrostonyx > Dicrostonyx torquatus. The sequence goes on from JAQHUG010000115.1 coordinate 4,629,850, forward strand.
ATCCGAAGGAAGGAAAATTAATCGTGCACTGGTGTAGCTTTCTCATTGGGACCGTCAGCTCACAAATAATGACATGGAGGAGACATTATTAATCATGAAATCTCAGCCTTGACTTAGGCTTGTGTCTAATTCTTATACCCTAAATTAACCCATATTTTAAAATCTGTTCAGACACATGGTTCATTGCCTCATCTCCATATTGCCCATCCTGCTTCCTCCATAGCTGGCAACTCTGCCCTTCTTCTTCCAGATTTTTCTCTCTGCCTGGAAGTCTTGCCTATACCTCCTGCCTAGCTATTGGCCATTCGGCTTTTATTACACCAATCACAGCTATACATCTTCACACAGTGTACAAATATCCCACAATACACTGAAATAAGGGCACACATTCCGAATCAGACCGCTCTTTAGATTCATTCTTTTGTTTCCTGAGGCCCCCATGCTCTGAGTTACTTTAAAACTCACATAACCTCTTCCTACTTCAGTTTGTGGAAGTATCAACAGGTGGTTCAGTTCAAGGTTACCAGGGCAATTTGGAAAAAAAAATATTATAAACTTTAGGGAGGTGACTCGAACAGTCCATGCTACCTCTGTTGCTGCCATTATTATTAATTTTGTGCTATAGTGAATAAACTTTTATATTCTACTGCATTGACTGAGCGTGCTGAGGTAATAGAGCTTGACTTAGAGAGAAATCAACCAAATATCACTTACAGGAGACATTCGGTTCTAGTTTTCTCTAGCCTGAGCACATTTTGAAAGCTCTGATGTTTTACAAGCAAAGTGAAATAAAAAATAAAACTTCAGGTTTCCTAGCTGCGAAGAAAAGAACAAAAGAAAGAAAACAAAAGAGAGGCTCAGAAAGGCTGTAGATGAATCTAAAAGTCCATGCTCACCTACTGTGTAATGGCTTTGGTTTCCATCCCTGATGCTATAGGACATCCAGTCTGGTGGAAGCAGAAAGGAGACTTTGAAAGGATGCTGAGAGGGATGAAGACTTAAGAATGGTGAGGAAGGCACAGCAAACCAGATTCTTAGCACACAGGACCCAGCCAGAGAGAATCCCAACTCTTTGGGCTCTGGAGACTGTTCCTTTGAGCCATCTCACTTCCTCTGGGTTCTGGAGAATTCTCTGCCTCTGCACTGTTTCAAACATTACTAGCAAGAATGACTCTACACATAAATCTTCATGACTTCTGGAAGTTGCTATTGAAGATCACACCCTGCCTCCGGGATACTGGATGGACCAAGGAGTTTATGATCATGAACTACACAAAGTGCCCAGTTCTTTCAATGTACCCCACACTTCCCATGACAAATAGAAACTTGCCGTTTGCATGTCTGAGGAGCTGTGATAACTTAAAATTTCCAAGGTACTAGAGGGCCCTTACCTGAAAAAGAAACTGAAAACATTTGTAAAGATTTTCCTCAATATATTGTTTTGTTTTGAAAGAGGGACATAAAATAAGCAGTTGCATAGATAATCACAAGAAGTTCATGAAAAGAGGTTCGGAATCTACTAGATATTTTATTTTTCTTCTTTTATTTTTACCCTCTGGGATACCATATTTAGATACACTTTCTAAAATACATGTCGGATGCAATCAGCAAATTTCTTTCCTTGTCTGTGTAGAGGAGAGTGACAGACGTCACCTCCATCATGCTGAGTTCTACAGTTCTGGAAACCGCCACTGGCTTTCTTTATTGAAAATCATCAGGGGCTTTGACAGATAGAGAGGACAGGATAGGGTGACATACCATATGATACATCTTGACAGTGTGTCTCAGAGGGACTGTCCCTGTTAGGCTCCATTCTTTGAATTACTTTTTTTCTAACTAGTGTCAAAGAGAAAGCATGCACATATGGCCTTGCCACTGATGTTTCCCAAACACAAAGGACAATGGACGCCTAAAATTAAAATCTTCACTCTAACCTGGTAAATTTTCATTATGAAGCTTGGCAAGACTCATTTGGACTCAGGTTCATGCTTCCCTGCCAATGAGGAAATGCTTGGGCTGAAAACTGCATTGACTATGTTTTAGTCATGAATTATGATGCGATTCTAAGCAACCTTAGATGTTTTTTAGCAGGTATTAGAAATGTTAAAATGAGCATTATAAGGTACACTTCATTACAATTCATGTACCTAGAATTTGTCATGACAGCTGCCTCAACAGTGTGTTGTCAGGACCCAGTGTCACCTAAGAGGTCTTATTTTAATTGTAAGAAGATGGAGCCGTATTGGCAACTAGCCTTCAATTAAACTGGCCACATTCACTGTGATAGAAAATAATCTGTTGTGCTAAATAATTTGAAATGGCGTTTTCGTTAATAAGCAATTAAAATGTATGGCTAACGAGGCTCCTGAGACTGTAAGCTGAAGCGACAAGCAATCATTTAAACGGCTTCCTTAGCTCAGGCTCTTGCCAAAACCGGGAGTGATTCAGAACCTCTTTCTCCAGGAAGATAGAGCTTTGAGGCTATGACTTGCTTCCAAACTAATTGACTTGGATCTTATTTGAGGCAGAACCGTCCTCAAGCCATCGTTGGGGCTCCCATCTCTCTAGCTTGCAATATGGATGCAAGGCAAAACAAACCGAAAGGTGGAAAACAAAACAAAACAAAAAAAGACCAAGAGTGGCCTCCATGGTGACAGACTCTGCTGCTTGGCATATCGTCCAGATGAGCTGATGTAATACTTCAGTTACCTTGCTTACAGCCTCATGATAACTTGCCTGACATCTCAGAGCATATCTTAAAATATTCGTCAACCTCTGGCATCCCTTCCTGCCTTGGGCCTCGTGAATTAAACATTTATCCAGTCAGCAGCTTTAGCAGAAAGGAGGAGCCAAGTTTCATCTATCAACGTCAGGAACTGAACACCCCCCCCCCCCCGTGGCTGCAGATCCTCTACAACCCTGTGTCTTTATAGCCAAGTGGGTAAACAGTCAAATGGTGCCAGCGCCTGTGTTCCTGGTGTGTATTCATCCTCTGGTCTGGTAACACGACTACCAAGGGAAAGCAATGAGTCCCTTGCAGTCAGCCCTTCCTTTCTGTTTCTCTGGCAGTCTAAACCAGTCTGCTGAGATTACCACAACAAAGTCTCACACACTGGGTGGTGGAAACAAAAGTTTATGGTCTCAGAGTTTTAGAACCTGGAAGCCCAAGACACAAACTACAAGTTCTGGAAGCTTCAAGACTAAAGTGGTAGAAGAGTTGGCTCCTTTTTTTGGGGGGGAGGGATAGCCCAGGTCTCTCATTTTGCTTTTTTTTTAATTGATTCTTATTGAGCTCTGTATTTTTCTCTGCTCTCCTGTCCCCTCCCCTTCAATCTTCCCCCAAGGTCTCCATGCTCCCAATTTACACAGGAGATCTTGTCTTTTTCTACTTCCCATGTAGATTAGATCTATGTATGTCTCTCTTGGGGTCCTCATTGTTGTCCAGGTCTCTTGTTTAACTGCTGGTTATTTACTGAAAATCTTTGGCATTTTTTGACTTACAGAAGTATCACCCTGGTATTCTTCACCTTCAGATGATGACATCTTCCTGGACATATCTGTATTAAATTCCATCTCTGAAGAGGTGCCAGTCACACTCAGTGAAGCACCTATTTCAGTAAGACCTTGGTTCATCTTACTAGACCTTCAGGGGCCAATTTCCAAATAAGGCTGCACTCTGAACAACTCGCAGCTGGGACTTTAGTGTTAGACTTTTTAAAGAACACAATTCAAATTGTACAGTTTTAAACTTTCATTTCAAATTAATTTCCTTTTCTTGTCCTTTACATGAATATCAATGAAATCTAGTTGCAGTGTATGAGTAGGGATTGGTGGTTTCTTAAATGAGCCAGTAGAGTCTGGAATCACACTTAATCCTTAACTCACCTTAAGAATCAGTTTAGTATTGTTCCACTTAGTGACACATTAGATAACTAGAGCAAGATGGGCATACGGTATCGTGTTAATGCTGCTATTCCATGGTAAATGGTTTTAAATGACTACATACTGAGACTGGGAGGGATGCAATGTTGTAGAAGGAGTAGGCCACATCCCGGGGCACGGCTAGCTTAACCCCCAAAATAACCACACAGAAACTGTATTAATTAAATTACTGCCTGGCCCATTATATATATAGCCTCTTCTTGGCCAACTCTCACATCTTGGATCTAACCCCTTTCTATTAATATGTGTTCACCACGAGGTCATGGCTTACTGGGAAAGATTTAGCATGTCTAACCTGCAGGTTCCATGGCAGCTCTCTCTGCCTGCCTTCTTTCTCCCAGATTTCTGTTCTGTCTACTCTGCCTATCTAAGCTCTGACCTATCAAAAGGCCAAGGCACTTTCTTTATTCAACCAATGAAAGTAACACATAGACAGAAGAACCTCCTACACCAATGCAAACTAAACAAAAAACTATTTTGTGACATTATAAAACTTTATCTTTGAGTGCACAGAAAACACAATATCTTTTCCAAAAGCCTACAGAAGAATGACTCAAGACTCTAAAAGTTGCAGGGCTGTGGGTTTAAGTGGTGAAAGAGAAACAATCTCTTCGTGAAAAGTCCTAGGTGCTATACTGTGATGTTAATGGAACTATTAAGAGTCTCAAGTTGTTTTACTTACTAGTAAACAAGGATAGATTATGGTTTTAGAGTTTATGAAGCAAGTCTTCAGTACTTTAATTCAGTAAGAAAATATATGCTCAGAGAATAAAGAATGCTGTCTTGATTCTAAAGAATGGAGGAGAGCCCTGTGAGGACAGTCTGGCTCAGGTTTATGATACCTGGACGAACTAAGACAGATCCCTCTGTGACATCAATGCCATTGTTTATGTGGATGTTCATATTAGCTACAAAATAAATGCATGTGGGAGAGTAACTCTATCAGATTCTTTCTGGTCTTCCAACTCCTCCCAGATTCTCCCTGTCTTCTACCCAACAAGATTCATATTCTCAATTTTAAAAAACAAATGAAAGACAACAAAAATGGAGTCTGTTTTGTGCTGGACATCTGCCCCTAGGTATGGGGCCTGCCCTGGAGTGTGATTGGTATAACAGTGTTGCTCTGTTGAAGACAATCGATTTCCTTTCTGCCAGCAGCTATCAGGATTTTTTGCTCACTCCCCTCCCCCTTCATGCTCAGATTTTGTCTGGTTAGCCCAGTCTGTAATTTCATATGTACAACTGCCATATTGTGCCTGGAAAGTGCTGTTTCCTTAAAATCATCCACCACCTCTGCCTCTTAGAGTCTTTCTGCCTCCTCTCCTGCTTAGATCCCTGAACTTGGAAGGAAGGGGTGTTATAAAGCAACCCATTCAGGGCTGAGCATCCCAAAGTCTCTTACTCTCCACATTTGCTTTCTGGTCCTGGGTCTCTGCATTGTTTACCATTTAATTTCCCCCTTCCCTGATGAGGGTGTTGTCAGGGTTTTTGTCCTGCCCAGTTTCCACAATCATTAAGTCCCAAAGAAATCACACAGAGACCTATATTAGTTATAAACTGATTGGCCCTTTAGCCCAGGCTTCTTATTAACTCTTATAACTTATATTAGCCCATTATTCTTGTCTATGTTATCCATGTGGCTTGGTACCTTTTTCAGCAAAGCAGTCACATCTTGCTTGTTCTATGGCTGGATCAGGACTGCAGACCAAGCTTTCTTCTTCCCAGAATTCTCCTGTTCTTTTTGCCCCACATCTACTTCCTGCCTGGTTGTTCTGCCTATACTTTCTGCCTGGCTACTGACCAATCAGTGTTTATTTAAAATATAATTGACAGGATACAGACCATTGTCCCACAGCAGAGGACTGTCAGATACTCTTCTCATACAGCCCAGGAAGACTGGGCCCTCCCACATCAAGCAACTGCCAAGAAAATTCCCCCATGGACATGCCTACCAGCCAATCTCACGGAGACAATTCTTCAATGAGGTATTCTCTTTCCAAGTGACTCTAGTTGTGTTACTCTGACAATAAGAACTAATCCATATACATAGAGATATTCATCTACAGACACACAGAAAGGTACAGCCACACGCATACACACAGGCTTTTTACCATACAGAAGAAACATAGATGACTTGGAAAGTCTTTCTTTCAATCATTTACTCAGGATCCCCAAGAAGCTCCTCAGAAAATGGAGTCCATTCCCAACATATTTTTTATGTGTCCATCCACTATGGATTTTATTAATGTAGAATCACAATATGATTATTAATTTTATCTTGAAGACCCAACAGGCAACATCACATCATAAACACTTCTTCATAAGCACGTCTTCATAAGCACTTCATCATAAGCATGTCTTCAGATGGACCCTGTCACCCCAAGAGCACTACCAGAGTAAGAACACAAAAACTGAGAAAACCACTTCTGTGATTAGCTTCATGCCTTGTTCAAAGAAGCATCCCCTGAAATAATATTTCCTTCTGCTATCACAAAACTCCACTTCAGAGAGGTTTTTGATTAAGCGCCACTGAAATAAATATTTGATGTAGACAATAAAGTAAGCCCAGATGGAAAAGAATGTGTCTTACTGCTGTACAGTGCATCTGACACTAGAAACCATCAGTTACTTACAAATGACCTTTAGCATTTCCCTTTGTGGGTGTATCAGTTAGATGTGAATTAGACATCTGGTTAATTAAAGAAAACTAAAACTTTTTTTGAATAGTTGAGACTATTTTCACACGGGCTGAGATTTTCACTCCATGTAACTTTTCTTGTAACTGGAGGTCTTTCTCCAAAGGACCTGGATGTCCATAGTGCCTTCGACATTGTGACATCACTCACATCATTTGCTTGTTTCAAGGCATCACCAACTTACCAACACACAATTTCCTTAAGAAGCAGTAGTCATAGTCCCAGTTATGAAGTTTTCTTACTAAACCCATAACACATATGCACACACACATGCATGCATGAACATGTATACTTATGCACATATGTATGCACGTGCACACACATACACATAAGAAACCTGTCCTTTCTCCAAGCTAGAGCGATGTTTCTCGAGCTCAGAGTTCTCAACTTAGACCATTATCCAATGCCAGAGTGAATTGTGGCCTGCCGTGTGGAGGGCAGTTTTCTACCATAGTGATTATAAAGAGTCTTCGAGGAATGGTGAACCCAGGTTCAAAATCCTAATACCTTGAACCAAGGTGCTGCAACCATCCAAGCTGGAGTATAAAGCTGTATTGGAAAGAGAAAATGCTCCACGCAGAAGCCTGTCTTCCAAGCCAAGGCTTCAGTGCTATCTGGGCTAGGAAGGAGCAGTGCAGAATGGGATGCAAACTGGTGAGAACCACCTTTGATGACTGAGAAAGAGTTCCCATCTCATGGTCACTGTTACTCCCCATCCCTGATTCCCTTAATTGAGAAGGGAGCATAGAAAAGCTTAGCTATTTTCTACCCCAGGGGCTTTGTTCATGCAGTTTCCTGTGCCAAAGACTTGTTTTCTGGCTTTCAGAGACCTGGCTCATCTTCATCTGGTAGATCAAATGTCAGTTCCAGAGAAGATCCTTCCTCACTGATAGTGGAGGCAGCTCATCTCTTTGGTTATCTGTCTTAGAAACCCTGCCTATTTTCTTTATGGATGGTTTTATAGCCTCTATTTTCCTTATTCATAACCCACATCCACACAGAGGCAGGGACATCCATCCATGGAGGCAGGGACAGCACCTTTGTGTCACCAGTGGAATGCCTTGTACAACCGAAAGGTTGTTGAAGGGATGGATTCCAGAATAGAGTTATCTGAAGGAACTTTCTATTATACACTGTTCTGTATGGAATCTCTAATCACAAGCAGATACTGAATACTTGAACTGTAACTAGTATGTAGTATGTGTGTGGAATTAAACCTTAAGTTAAAACTGTCACTAAGTTTAATTTAGTACAGTCACACTGTAGGTAGGAGCTGCCATATCAGAGAACACAGTTTTATAATAGTCTTCTTGGTCCTCAGAAAGATGTACAACCATTTCCCCAAACCTAACTTGACCCAAAGAGGAAACTATCCTAACTCTGAGGTTGGTAATTTTTTGAGCTACTGGTCTATGCCTATGGCAGCCTGGCAATTTCTAATATCAATCTTCCCCAATTTTTTGGATATAGATTATGGTATATGTTTAAAGGCCTGGCAATTTGAGCCATATTTCTACTAAAATGTGCTCACATTTTTCTACTTCATTTCACTGATAATTTCTGCATGCATACAAGACTCATTTCTTTAAAGCAGACATTAATTCGAGCTATTTTTGAGGCGTTTGTGTAAGTAAAACATGAAATGCCCCACTATGTGTCTTCTTCGTGATTTGATGCGCTGTGGTCTTAGAGGGCACAGGGTGTGTGTGCCACTTTTATGCTATTATTTATCTTCATGGGCCTGGCACAGAACAGCCGCAGGGAAGATGCTTGATAAACGCTTCTCAAACACATAGGTAAATCTCAGAGACATTCTGTGCAACTATTCAGGTTTTACTTTCTCCCATTCATTTTCTTAATAGAAGCAGACAAAGGAGATAGATGGACCTGAATGGCAGGTTGGAGAATAAAAGGGCCTTTCTCTGATGTTTTCAAGTTCCCAAGAGAGAGTAGCAGAATCCTAGATCAGTATCACGGAAGAGCTACAGGCTCATATTTCAATCGTGTCTAAGCATCATATTGGGTGGAGGCATTGGAAGCCGCAGTGGCCAAAGACTGGGGAGATGGCTCAGTCAGCAACGTATGACTTTGCCTTGCAGGTGTGAAAACCTGAGTTCAATCCCTAGGACCCATGTCAAAGGCTGGATTTGGTAGCACTTGTTTACACTCCCAGGGACTGGGTGGAAAACAGAGGAGTGGCTGGAGCTCTCTAGAGAGCTAGTTTAGTCTACCTGATTAAGTCCTCAGCACAAAAAGACAGTTGACTCGAAAGAAAAATGGAAGTGATCTAAGGGACCCAGGGGGTTGTCCTCTGGCCTTTGCAGACACACATATGTTTGTTTGGAGACTTGGGCTCTCCCCAGCACAGTCCAGGAAGCTCCCCCCATCTCTCTGTCTCTGTATCTCTCTAAACCCCTTCCACTTAGAGAGTCTTGGAACAAAGGAAAGGTGCCAAGAGCCAAGTTCAGCATTCTTGGCAACTCTTGCAATTTCCTCCGCTGAAGACCTAGTCTTCCACCTAAGCACTCAGCTTTTGACCATACTTGGCCCAAAACATAACTTGTGCTAGATACATCATCACCCCTCATCTACAATCTATAAAACTTTCCTGCCCTGGCTTTGGTGCTCAACTTCTCTGATCCCATTCTCTGAGACCAGTGGGCTTGCTCAGGAGTTGCTTTGCTCAGCATACCTGTTGCTATACTTTTCCAGTTGGGCTTGACCTGCCTTATTGCACCAGCTAAGAAACCCGTGGGGAAAGGGGGCAGACCACCCGCATGCACATGTGCACACACTCATGAACACAGGCACACATATAATGCACATAGCAACTGAAAAAACAGCCACCTGGTTGACCCCAACACTCATTTGTAAAGCAACACCACAAGGAGAAGGCTGGCTCATCGTTTCAACACTGAGAACATCTTAACTGACTAGTCGTACTGGCTCTGCATAAGGTTTGATCTGAATTCAGCCACACGTCGCGTTTGCAGTTCTGTTTCTAGGGAACCTGGACCCCACATCTCCTCTCATTTTTTATTTTTTTGTCGGGGAATCACACTACTTGTGTTTTTCTCTTTGGACCGCCGTCTTGTCAATGGATCCAGACAGAGTTTGTTCTTATTTGGAAGTGACAGTTGAGTAAGTTATTATTGTGAGAATTACCAGGTACCCTTCCCTTTCTCTTCCTTTGTTCTGCCTTTACTCTCCCTCCCAACCTTTCCTTTATGTGACCGGTCTCTTTGATATAATGGATCACAGTGAGAATTTCCTCATTTGATCTGCTTAGAAAATAGTCCCATTGCCTCAGTGTTGACAACAGATAGAGCAGATGCAGCTGGACTGCCCCAGGCCAGAAATCCTTTGTCTAAAATAAACAAAAAAATCTGCCTTTCCCAACTTCTGCACTGAAGCCTGTCTCTTGCTTCTCAACTAGGAAACTAACCCCCAGGCATCTGTATCGGGGGCTGGTTTCTATAAGTCACAGTAAAAGGCGAAATTAAGCAAGATTCTCTGGCTGCACCCAATTTGTTAGGGATGACATTTCTGTTAACGTCCTTGTATTAAAACTGCGTGATATTTTAATCCTACCAGGATATCACACCATGACACTTAATAAGAGAGAGCCATCAAGAAGCATTTCCAAAAAGATATTGTAGAAATTCTCTAGAGGGGAGTGGGGAGAGGTAGGAATAGGTGCAGAGAGACGGGGGAGGGGAGGAGGAAAGGGAGGAGAGAGAGAGGTAACTCATAAAGCGAGATAAACTAACAATTTTCTGTTCTCCATTTTGTAGTTTATCACTCATCCCATTAGGAGCTATGTGAAGCATCATTTTTTTCTTTAAATGGACTAGATATTAAATCTTTTGTTCTATTGGATCAGACACCATTATCTATCAACCAACTCAGGCCTTCACTGTGCCTGTGAAGCATGTCTGAGAAAAACAGACATTTTCTTTTCTACTAAGTGCCACCTTGCACAAGGCACAAAGCAAGGTTTCATTCAGTCTCTCCTACCACAGTCACAGCAGACCACAGACAACACCACAACCAGGAATAGTTAATCCTAAAAATGATCAGGAACCAGAGAGCTGGCTCAGCAGTTAAGACTTCTTAGTGAAGTTAATCTGGCTGTTCTTGAAGAGGACCCAGGTTCAGTTCCCAGCAACCATGCCTAGTTCGCAACTATTTGTAAGTTCAGTTCCAGGGGATCTAGGGCCCTCTTCTGGCCTCTTAGGGCATTGCATGCCTACAGTGTTCATTTGTACATGCAGGAACTCAGACATATAAAACTAACTTTTTT
>JAQHUG010000115.1:4642610-4655614 GCA_028555095.1 Dicrostonyx torquatus
GGTATGTACTCACTCATTAGTGGACCCTAGCCGTAAACAAAGGACATTAAGCTTATAAAAGTAACTTTTTAAAGCTGTGACAAGACAGCACTGAAGATCACACAGAGAAATTCTTTGTGTATTGCTATGATTTATTATAAGAGGAGGAAGAATGAAATCTTGTCACCATCCAGCTACACAGTTTTCTAAAACACAGAAGGCAGAAGCAACACAGGTCTTTAGACTGTGACTTTAGACATGGTAGCGGATTACAGATAATTCAGCACTCAGCACCTTCCATTTTATGTGAGAACCCTCTCCAAGGCCAAGCAGATCACCACCTAATATTAGTATTAAAAAAAATACTTTCAAAATTTGCATACAAAGTAATACATTTTGCTACTACATTTACATATCATATTTTGTTTTTATTCCCTCCCACACTGCCTTCCCTTTCCCCTCTAGGTACCCACCTGCTAAATTGTCTGTCCTTCTGTTTTTATATTTCATATCCATCATTAATAAATCATTTGGAAGCTTCTGGTTAAAAAGGAGAGAGTCATTCTTTGCATAGCAGAATGTACTTCTCTGTATTCCCAGTTCTCTGACCCAGCAAAAATTACTGTCAACTATCTGTCCAGCTGAGGGATATTGATTCTCATGTTGCCCTGGCAACACATGAGTTGTCAGGTCTATATGACTCTTACACTCAGTGCCTAATCTCTTCCTCCTGGCTTTTGGATTTTGACACTTTCTAAGCCTTAATTAGTTTATTTGATGGGACTTGTACATTTTATTTTTATACTAAGTAGCTATTGAAAACACAGCCATCCAGAGAACAGATCACAGAGGCAGAAATCAGTTTGCTGTCAGGCCAACCAGAGATGACAAAGAGCAAGAAGGGGGAAGTGCAGACTCTCTTCCTGCTCCTCAGTTATCAGGGAAAATCAAGACAATTTTTGTCATCTGTCACGAAGCATGGTGTGAAAATTATGAAGCTGTTTGTTTTGACGGTTAAGGTACATTCTGCCGCTGTGACAAGACCCCAATAATATTACCTTGCCACCACAGGTTTGGGTTGATGCTCATTAAGGCTGTTTTTTCTGAGAAAACGCAAGTCAATCCTAACTTAATTTCCAGTGTGCATGTCTTCTCGGAGATCCATTAAGAGACATGGGTAAGTGTGCAGGATAGAGATTCAGCTGAGGGTGTGGTCAAATTTGAGGAGGAAGAGTCAACTTCATAAAGCCCTGCTGTCTGGAGAAAACACACCTGTAGAACAGCAGTCTCCAGAAAGGGGCTCACACAACTCCACAGTCGTGTGGAGGTGCAGAGTGTCTCAGGGAGACCAATACGCAGACAAACTACTCGTGACAAGTCTAAGAAATGATTGCCTCTGCTACTCTGTTGGTCTGTGCAGTGATGCTGCTGAAGTTATCACAGTGAAACCCTAAGAGGCTTAAAACACAAGGAAGGCCATGGGGGTGAATAAGATCGAAGGGTGTATACCTATGAAGATGTGATACTGACATCTGCTGTTGTCAATTAATTTATGCTAAGCTTTAAGGACTAAAGGAAAAGAAAAGGAAGGCAATCACACCCATGCCCATCCAACATGAGCACAGACACAGAGTTATATATACACACACAGAAGGAATTTTCTTTAAGAGTGTCTGTGTTTGGTGTTTAACATGATTTAACTTTTATTTTGCTCCTTGCAAGTGCAAACCATTTTAATCCTCTATGTAATGAAATGGACCAGTCACATAGAACAATTAGTAACATTTATTGCCAATCATCAAATGTGAGTTTTAAAGCAAAATTTAGAGTTTGGGGGAGAATTTAACATATAAGGGTCACATTAATGAGAATATTTTTTCATGTGAGGCATTTAAGTGTGTCAACATTCGAAAAATCTCTAAGACTTTCCAAATAATCCATGGAGGATACTGTACAGATAGATGTTACACATACATTATGCTACTAATGCAGGATGGTATAAAACCTCACCCAGTGAAAAACTATATGCAAAATACAAGAAAGACTGAAAGACTTTAATATAACAGTTTATAAAATGTTAATCGCTATGGCTTCAGATTACAAACACTGCAGACAGTCTTAGACAAACTACCACTAGCCATATTTTCGTGTGGTATCAGAGGGGATCTCCCACAACTATCTGAAAGTGGGCACTGAAATATTCACCACACAGTAAGGAAGGAAGGACCCAGGTACCCCAACCGAAGCAACATGAGACACCAACTGAATGCCAAGTAGTTAAGAGACTCTAACAGTTTTCAGTTGTGCTGAGCACAAAGAAATGTCACACAGAACTGTAAGACAGTGACACTTGCAAAAATTGTTTTGGGTTTGGAATATTCATTTATTGTTCATAAAGGTTTTAGTTATGATGTAATGAGTTATTTTAACAAGTGAATATATTTCAATTTTTCTTAAAATGTCTACTATGATTTATATACAGACAAAAGTCCTGAAACCAGCAAATGTGTGGATGATTCATTATTCTATATGTAAGACCAAAGAGGGAACAGCCCAAGACACTGAGACTACATAGTCTCAAATATAATAGGCACAAAGAAAAGCAAGTTATCTTTTTGGAGAGAAGAAACTGATTAGTTAGAGGACAAAGTTGGGAGTGCAAGTCAACTTACAGACACAGGAATGACTTTCTAAGTAGGATTCTGGTAGTTTAAGAGAAAGACAAACAACTGATAAACAACATCCATGAAATGGATCATGAAACAAACAAATAAAATCTGTCCAGCAAAGGAAATGGTCAACTGAGTGCAGAGGCAGCCCACAGAATGGGAGAAAATTGTTACCAGCTATCCACCTGAGGGTTAGTATCAAGAGCATATGAACAACTAAAAAGTCTCAGTGCTTTAGCCAGGCAGAGATTGTCTCCCTATGATTATTGGTCATAATGCCCATAGAAGTGTTCCAAGCACCAGGCGGTGGTCGCGCATGCCTTTAATCCCAGCACTAGGGAGGCAGAGGCAGGCGGATCTTTGTGAGTTTGAGACCAGCATGGTCTACAAGAGCTAGTTCCAGCGCAGGCTCCACCACAGAGAAACCCTGTCTCAAAAAACAAAACAAAACAAAACCCAAAACCAAACAAACAAAAAAAGAAGTGTCCCAAGCAATACAGAATATGGCATTGCTCTCTGTTTCCCACCCTGACTAGCTGGGAACACCCTATTTTTGCTGGGAATCTAAACTAGCACGGTCATTCTAGAAATCAATCTGGTAATTTTTCAAAAGAAGAAGAAGAAGAAGAAGAAGAAGAAGAAGAAGAAGAAGAAGAAGAAGAAGAAGAAGAAGAAGAAGAAGAAGAAGAAAAAACCCTAGAAGTAGATCCACTCTGCCACTCTTGGGGGTAGAGCGTGGAGTGGGGAAGGGCTAGCTACTGAGGCCCCTGCCCTAGATGAGGAGCTATTTTCTTTGTTTTCAGGGATTATGCTTACTGAAAGATGGTCCCTATTCGAGTGGATGACTCCACATAGATGACATCTATGTGTATAGGGGCAACAACAATTCAACTTTATGGGTTGAAAACACAAAAAGTAAATTTAAAAAAAAATTAAAAAGGGCATAAAGTTGGGGAGGAGATATGGTGAGTGATGGGTCCTTGGGAAAGAATAGATTAGAGAAATAAAAAAAAAAAACGAAAAGTATTTCATGAAGCAGTCAAAATGTTCCCCAAGTACAGACCATACAATTCCAGAACACGAAATAGACAATTCAGGACAACTATCCTCTTTTTTCAGGTAAGACACATTCCTTTCTTTCTTTTTTTTTCTGGTCTTGTAAAAACTGTTTCTCCCAAGTCTTCCATAGTACAGTACCTTGGTAAAGAACATCTCACTTCATGTTAACACTTAGGCAACAATGATGGTTTGTAACTTGGTAATCTGCAACATCAGATACAATGTAGGCAGCTCAAAAGCAAAGCCCAGTGGGTACTGGATGGTTCCAACTTTGAATGGAGGCTACTTCTTGATCAACGCTAAGTGGCAACAATAGAGCTCTTCTGTTGATATGCTTTCTGTTTCTTGAATGGCAATCACCAATTCCAATGTGACTAACACATACCTAGTGATCGCCTGAGACACTGAGCTTCTGGCAGACGATTGGAATCTTCAGTCAATATTACACTTGCAGAATATCAGATTAAAACCCAGCTGTACTAGCCAGTAGCAGAGGAATGTTGGAAGGCAATACATCTCGTAACATGGAACATGTCTCATCAATGTGAGACAACGATTCAGACTTCACATAAAATATTATCCCATACACAGAACATTTGTCATCTAAGGCAAAACAAGTCAGTTAAAGAATTCTGCTCTGGTGTATGCTTCTTGGAACAAATCTCACAGTTGTCTCATCAGTTTCGATGGTCCCACAGCCAACTGGGAGGAGCTACCTTGACAATCGCATCTGCCATCATGTCCTCCTATCACAGAATGAGAAGATAAAATAAAAACAATTATTAAAATCTGGCCTGGATCCCTTCTATATTTTCTCATGCAACATGCTACTTCACTTTTGAAACTTGTGGCAGCCACAGGGAGAGGACATGAAGGGTAAGATCAGATGGCTTTCTTGAGAGAGTGCCCTCTGTCCCTCTCCTTCCAAGTGGAGAACTAGCTGTCACAAGCCCTGCTCATTGTCATCTTTTATTAAGAAACCAAGGCAGTGACTTTGTGATGAGTTTGGCAGAGTACAATTTTTGTAGGATACACATCAATTTTATTGTACAAAATTAAGGTTTTTATATTCCTAAGTTTACATTAAGGCTAAAAATAACATCAGTAGCAAATACCTTCAACAAACCTTATTTTTACATCCTTCACAAAAAATGGGAAATGTTTAGTTTCTCTTTCTCCACTTCGGAAAAATCCCAGCAAAATAATATGGCTAAAGATATGATAAGGATACATATAACATTTGCATCTCAGTGAGTGATACAGTTTCCTGATTGCTATTGTCCTGATATCAGTCACTGTAACTTCAATAGCAACAGTATAAAAGAAAATAAAATAATAAAAATAATTATTGGGAAATCCCACAATTCACATCAAATGAGAATACATCAATATTATATTTCAGTTTGCTCTCTGTAGTTTGAAATGGTGTGGTCCTAAGTCCCTGAGAAATCTTGGTCATTTGTCATCTCTAACCAATCCACAATATTTGTGTGTGTGTTTTACATATGTGCATGTGTGGGTGTGTCTGCACTTGTGTTTGAAGGCCAGAGGTTGATATTAAGCATCTTCCTCTATTGTTCTTCATTTTCTGCTTAAAAGCCGGGAGTTGATCAATTCAGCTAGACTGTGAGTTCCAGGGATTCCCTTGTGTTCACCACCCTAGTGCTGAGTTACATGGGCTCTCACCACTGTGTTCAACTCTTTACATGGATGCTGGGAATCCTACCTGTCATCTCAGGAGCCCCAAACTACCATTTTACAGCTCAACACAGGTTGTATTGTGTATATTGCGTACTTCCTAAAGCCAGAGAGCATCACGCTGCCAGCACTGGTTCAGTAGACTCCCCTGTTAAGGAAGAAAATGCATTGTGGAGGGTGGTGGAAGCGATCTGGGCTGTTTGCTTGCTTGAGTCAACGCTGAGGCATTTATTTATAGGAACAATCTATCCACTGCCTTGTTTTTCTCATTCCGTTTGTCAGCAAGCAAGCCATACATTCTAGGTTCTGCCGCAGAATCTGTTTTGCAGACTATATTTGCATTTGCTTGTGAGAAAAGAGAATTGTTTCATTTCACCTGATCTCAGGTATGTTGAATGACATCAATTCTTCAAACAGAACCTGAGTCTGTCCTCATTTTCATGGCCACAGTGGAGAATCTGACCACAAACAAAGAAAGCTATTACAAGTTTACACTTGATCGTGTTGATGTGGATTTTATGATTTAGCACAGTATCTATGTTGTATGTTAAGTATTGTCAAAATACTGTCAAATACAGCCCTTACTGTCAGTTAAGAGGCCCAGAATTTGTTTTGACAATTAATGCTAAATGACAATAGTATATATGACAATTGCTACTTCCTCCTCATTAACAGATTAACTTTTTTCTAAAACTTAAATGTTAAGCAACTATGAATTTTTTTATTGTTAAAAGAAAAATTTACATTTACTCCCCTTGTTCCCGGCCCTCCCGCTCCCCCACTCCCCCCCCCACCCCCCCCCTGCTTCCTTAAGATGGGGCAGGATACCCTGCCGTATGGGAATTTTAAAGTACATTTCCCCACTAGCAGCTAGACAATGGGCTCCTCAGAGATTTCAATAAGAGCCAAAAAGAAAAAAAATATGCTTAATTTATATTTCTTAATATTTCTTCTTAATTTTATTCCTCCTCACATTGCCATAGTCTTGTAAAATTATTATTCACTGAAGACAAAAATCCCTCCTGGGTCCTCCGCTTTCCTTCCTTCTCACTTTAGATTTAAAATATGCGCGGAAGTTATTAGCAGGAAGAAGATGCAATTGTACCTCTCAGCTTGTCGGAGGGACAGTGGTTGGGTGCTTACCGCAGGGAGATTGCCTCACACTCTGAATTTGCACCGAACGCCTTTTTAATAAAGCTGAGAGAATCTGTTATGGAAGAGAGGTCACCCTCAAGGAGAAGACGGGCTGCTCTTCCCATGCTCGTGGGTTGGTACAGAGCTCAGCAGTGAGTAGGTAGTGCTCATCTTTGCCTGACAGCTAGCTATGCCTGTACTTAAAGTCTCTTTTCTTCCTGGGGTCAAGCATGTGTTTGCACCACCTGGGGCATGGTTCATGATCACAGTCCTGTACTTTCCTTTCTGCTGTCTGGTCTCAGGACTTGCTGTTACTTTCCAGAGAAACCCCACACTTTGCATCTACATGGACTGGAGGCTGGGCTTGGAAGGCCTGCTTTCTCCAGTACCTGGTCACAGCTGACAGGGTGAGCCCTGGGGGTTTAATGACTTTATTTAAGTCTTGCTCTTGACCTACCCTGGGTTGCTGCTTCATCTCTGAACTCCACTGTCCTACCCTATGGAATGAGAACAATCACGAAATCTCTTGCAGAATACTGAGGAATGGGCCAGAACAATGGAACACGGCTCAGTGCCAGGTGGCACTTAAGTGCTCAGTGCATGTTTCCTACAACTAGTAATACATAATCATTGTCGCGTCTTCCATGCAGCAGGTAACATTATGGATGTGTGATACGAACCTAATTCAATGTCTTACCAATCTATAAGGTTGCCACTGTTACTAACATCATCTTGTAGATAAGCTCAAATAAAGGAGGGTGAATGCGTTGGACAGGATCACTCAGCTCACTGCACAGAAGCCAGGCTCATCACCGTGGGACTGTGTAGTCTGTTATCACCAGATTGCCTGTGACAAAGTCTATGTGAGTCATCCCTCTTAATTACAATGCTTTATTTACACGAGCAGTGTGAATTGGTACAACCACAGTTGTTCACATTCCTGTCTGTTCCCATGCAGCGTCTGCAAGTATGGCCTCATGCTGCTGATCTTCATACCTGCAAAAGGATGAGTAAAGTGGTCCATGTCTTTCGGTGGCATGCTAAGTGCACCTTTTACCCTTAATTACAAAATGTGTTTGTTATATAGAGTACAAATAACACAGAAGTCATGTATATAACACAGAAGTATGCAGAGGAAAATAAGTTTCTGTTCTTGCCATCACTCCCTTCTAATCCCAGGCCCTTGGGGAAACACGGACCACATGTTAGCAGAAAAGCCTCAGCCTCCTTTCCTATTTACAGACAACTATTTCTGCATGCACCCAAGTATAGACAGACACGCGGGTGTTTGGGTGTGCACACAGATATAGAAAAGCCTGACTTTCATTTGAACAAGCCATAGAAAGAGCATAAAAGGGGGTGAACTGAAGCAAAAGCATGGATCGCTCATCCCAATCTGTGAACAAAACTAAAGAACACCAAATTGAGAGGAGTCAAAAGGTTAAAATTTGCACGTTTTACCATGTCAAATGCAAACATCTTTCGGTAAATAGCCTTTGCATATGTTGCTCCTATGTGGATAATTACTGAACACGCCCCCTAACAAGAATTATTTCAATAGTACCCCATTTTAGACATCTGTGTCGCATGTTACATAGAAACTGAAAAAATTGACTGTATCATTCAGCACTGTCTGTAGAATGTATATCCATTTTATATTCTGTCCACAACTTTGCATCTCTATTACTCCCTTGTTCCAAATATCTTTCCTTGTATGCCCTTTCCTTATATGTCCCCTCTTACACCTAATACTTATTTGTTCTTCAAATGATCAATCTTTTGCTACCCTTGTAAAGATATAGATTATTCTTGCAATTAATTCCAGGTCTTTAGGAGCAGAATTGATGAAAAAGAGATGGGACTCCTGCAGGCAAAGTTTTTATGAGGATATTTCTTCAAAGAAGATGCAGCTGTGACCAAGATCAGGCTTGTGGCTCTCCCAACAAAGGAAGAGAGGTAGCTCATACAGGGAGCATTCCATCATGAGAATGTGGGAGGAATTTCATGTTCAAACATGAATGTATTAGAGACTATCATCAAATTGTCATAAGTGTTCATTATTTAAAATTTCAAGTAAGACATCAAAATGATTGTAGCCTGCAAGTTCTAAAGAAAAAGGAAATCAGCATAAACAAGATTTAGTAACTTGGGACCTTCCAGTGGATTCCAAGAGGTCACTAAACTCTCTGAAATCATAAACAAAATCAAACAAATGTCCCCATGTACATATAGTGGTTGAGTAATAAGTACACGACTTTCATCAGGTTGGTAACCCCAAAGAATGAAAAACCATGGTGTAGAATATAGGAACAGTGAGAAAGGAAAGTGTTTAGGAAGGGGCAGAGGCTCATGTGCACCATAGTGGGGAGTGGCTCTTGCCACAATAATAGATTTCTACCCCATTTTCAGCAACTGCTGAAGTACTTGACGCTAACAAACTACCTTTTGATACTTGTCAGTGATCATACATCCGTTTCTTTTGGCCTGGGTTTTCAGTACAGAGACACGTGATGAGAAAAGTAACAAGAAAAGTACTTCAGGCCAGGAGGCCTTACGTACTACTGAGGCTCGAACATGGATATGCTTGCTCTCAAACCTCAGTGCGCCACCACATTCAGTTAAGCACACAACAATGGCACTGTGAGCCCCTCTTCCTGTTGGCATGTGCTTCTGTATAAGTGCTGTGAATGAAGCTTATAATAAAACATGCTGTGCACAGCCTTTCAGAAGACATTAGTAAGAAGGATTGCTGAGTAAAATTCCCAACCCCCAAAGCAGCCCAATGTGTGGAGCTCATTATTTCTGTAGCTTGGCAGGCCCTGAAAGAAAAAAAAATTCATTCTTGCTGACTAGATTAGAAGTGGATTTCCACCAAATATGGAGTTGAGTAAAAGATAATGTTCTCAATAATTACAAACTCATCTTGGGATAAAGTTGAACCCTGAGCTCTTCAGACAGCTGCCAATTCGAATGATGGGAGCAATTATCACTTTGTAAGCTAGAAACAAACTCAGGATTCCCTGGATCTCACAGCTGGGTTTTAGTCCTGAGCCTGTCACTTACAGGTAGGTGACCTGGACAAACCAGCTGATCTGGTTTTCCTCATTTGTAAAATAAGTAGGCTAGGTCTTGTCTCCATTCATTCCCATCTACGTACAACATTTGATAACTCAAGTAGCACTTGTAAGACACTGAGGATAGAGATTTCTGATGGGCAGAAAAACAGTAAGAAAAAAGATAAATCTACCTTTAAGAAACAAATCCCTGAAAACTCTTGCTGGATTATGATTCTGTACAGTAGCTCTTACTGTCTTCTTAGAGACAAGTAGACATGTTAGACAATTTAAAGCTAACATTTGAACTATGTGTTTTCCTAGCTTAAGGATACACAGGGCTATATAAACAAACACCTAAGTAAGATGGAATCAGCATTTAAAAGTTATTCATATTTTCTTCATTTCCAAGAACCAGAACTCTGTTTACAGTTCCTTTTGTACTGGATGTGTTAGCACAGATCTTTAATCTCAGCACTTGGAAGGCAGAAGCAGGTGGATCTCAGTGAGTTTTAGGCTAGACTGGTCTACATAATGAGTTCTAGGCCAACAAGGGTACATAGAGAGAGTTTGTCTAAATAATAAAGTTTCTCTTAGTACGTAAGAATTCTTATTGGTCTTTTATTATGTGACAATCTAGGACACTGGTTCTCAATCTTCCTAATGTTGTCATGACCCCAGACTTAAAATTATTTCATTGCTGCTTCATAACTGTACTTTTGCTACTGTTATGAATAACAATATAGATATCTGATATTCGACCCCTGTGAAAGGGTTGTTTGACTCCCAAAGGACTCCTGACCCATAGGTTGAGAACCACTGGTCTAGGATTAAGACCAAGAATAAAGAGTTCCCAGTAAAGTTGATCTTGCTTATTCTTATGTGTCTAGCACTCTCATCTTTAATCAATGTCTGGAATATATATCACTAGTCTCCTCTTGTTCTAGCACTTCCAAGACAAAAAACAAAACAAAACAACAACAACAAAAAGCCATTACAAATGCTGTTGGCTTGAGAAACATTTCTTCCAAAGAAGATGAAAATTTAAATTTTGCTCAGAGAATACCCTTTTCTCCCTAATGGTATCTTCTGAATATTGGTTTCTTTCCAAGGATTCAGGGTCTGCTAGCATTGGTCAGGAAGGAAAAACAGGTCAGAACTTTAGAGCAATGGTTTTCTGCACCAGCAACTCAGTTCCATCCAGAACCACCCTGAGTGTGTTGCTGCCAGAGATGAACTTTTCTTAGAAAGAAGGCCACTTTCCTATCTACAAATCTAGGTAGTGTTGGGCAATCTTTCTGCATCTTTTGGTCATTATGAACTACCCAGGTATCTCAATTTTCCATATTGACGCATTTAGTCAATTACTCCATGACACCACATTCTCTTCTTGAGCAGCACCAACCTTCAGTAAAGGGAAGTAGATGGATGCTGAGTCACCACACTGGCTTCTTCAGGGTGCCTCCACATCTTATATCCAGTCACGAGCTAGCTGGCTTTGCGGGTGATGGGGATGCCTTGCATCTAACACCCCAATCGAAAATAAACTGAAGAAAAACCAAAACAGTATCTCCTTTTCAGTATCAAGCTTGGTTAAAATGATTGCTCATTATATTCAAGACTAGAGACTGCCAGTATTGATTTTTGCTTAATATTTATTAATTCATTTATAAATTGTATTAATCTACCTGAGTGTTTGTGTCTATAAATCAAGAATAATAGTTGATCTTAATCAATTCTTCAAAGATGTCATCTCTAAATACAGTCACAATTATGGTACCATTGTATCAATAGAAGCCGTCTAGTCCATCCCGGATGCTCAGCATGAAGCTTGGCATATCAGTTACCAGTTAGTATTCACTACCATCTCTCCTGGATCTGTTTGCTGTGTTGCTTTATAGCAGTGGGTGTTAAGAATTCTTTCACTATAAACTCATACTCAAACTCAAAGATAATTGCTTTTGTTATGCAAAATGCTACTCTGTGTGAACTGGAGTATCTACTAACACATGTGCCTCCCTTTCTGATGTTGGTGACAATTATAGTACCTGAAGTTTCAGCCCCTTGCCTTCCTCTCCAGTTCAGTAACTCACATGCCTAAGCATTGCACTGCTGCTGTTTGTAACACCAACACAGTTGTTCTACTTCATAAAGCAGGGCTCAGCCTCCAAACAGGAGTTGTTATAGCATTTCTCTATGCTTTAATGAACAGGCTTGGCAAGCAGCACTATTTCCAAAATGAACATCCAAAATATCCACCATAACCATCCACTTGGCACAAGAAGAAAAGCTGTCACTTTAGGAAACTGTCCACTTATTGGATTCTTTGCTGTGGGACTTTCACTGCCATTTTCTACATGGGAATCTCAAGAGGGATAAGTTTGAAGGAGTGGAAGAGATTCTTAGGCGATGCAAAAATAGTCCACCTGTTGCAAAGAGCTAATTTGCAAAGCAAATACTCCATAAAGCCTCCATTTTATAGGCTCACTCACCTTCTTAAAAATAGATGTCTGCAGAGAACTTGGGTGGATTTATCTGTACAACAAGAACACTCGAGATAGATAATGTCTTGTTAAGGTACTACACGGGTTAGCATGGGATATGAGAGTTCCCCGGAGCAGGAATGCCAAATAGCATAGCTTGATGCCAAATGAACTTTTACACAATTAGATGTCTTAGCACATTTTATGAGGTTATAAAGAAACAGTAAGACTCAATGACTTATAAGCATTGAAATTTATCTCCTCTCAGTTCTGGAGGCTACAAAGTCCAAGATAGAGAGGCTGACATCTTCTGAAACATGCCTTCTAGATGGGTCTTCTCATGGCGAGAAGCAGAAGGCTAAAGTAAGGAAGGGCACAAGGGAACACATGAGCATGAAAGAGAAGGGGGCAAATCATTTCCCTTATGAGAATTGTCCCTTCCTTAGTAACCTCCCACTCTAGGAACAGGCATCTGTCTTTGAAAGCAAGTGTTTCTGACCCCAATCACCTCTTCTAGGTATCACCTTTTAATATTCCTATAGTGGTCAATGAAGTTTCCAACACTAGATGCTTTGGGAGAGGGGTCACTCTGAAATAAAACCACTGGGCAGGAGATTGTTGAGACTTCAACCATCGTAATACAGATAATCACACTTCCAAGATTTAAAACAGAAAGTTCCTTGTAGATTCTCTAAGAAAGGGCATGTATGATGAATTTATAGAAACAGCTCTATTACATGTACACGGAGAGTCAATTCAGATGTAACTGCCAACCTGTAAGATAAGGTTACGGTGTCAAGAGAAAGGAGTCTTGCCAAATTAAAGCATGTTTGAGTAAGATTCACTTTCATCTCTGACCGAAGGGTGAGGGGGAATCCATGACGGTGATTTCCAGCTCCACAAACCACACTCGTGTGTGCACACACACA
>JAQHUG010000115.1:4678563-4693635 GCA_028555095.1 Dicrostonyx torquatus
GAGAGAGAGAGTGTGTGTGAAGGTGACCCAGAGGCATCTGCCACAGTACCTTCAAAAGGTACTGTGGCCAGGAAATGTGTGTCAGGCTTGGATTCTCTACAAGAAGATCCTAAGAAGCTTTTGTTTAGAGCTGGGCAAGTAGCAAAGCCTAGTTTGCAGTGGAAACTCCAGGATATTTCCGATATGAAATGGAGGGCATTTGCTCAGGAAAGCTGCAGGGGCCAAGTGGACTTGGCCTAATAACAAGGCACACATACACCAGAGACAAGAGAACTGGTGGCGGGGGAGAGAGACAACAATACCACTGAAATCACATGATGCCACACAAAGCCCCAGATTCCAAACATGAATTGTGGGATTTGATGTTTGCCCTGCAGGACTGCGTCTCAGTTGAGCAGCCTGAGTCTCTGGTACAGTCCCCCTACTTTTCCATTTGGATCAGGAGTCTTTACACTGTGACACTGTATATGGGAAGTATGAAACTTAGGTTGTTTTTGTTGTTGGTTTTAGATACTTACCTTATATGTGTGCATCTGTTTGGGTTTGTGATAATGAAAATATAATCCTGGTAGAATAAAAGACAAAAGTTAATTGGAAAAAAAACAAAAAAAGACCTCCAGACAAATAATAGAAGGGTATGGTTATATAGGGTGTGGTCTATAAGGTGCAGTCTATGAGGTATGGTTATATAAGGTGTGGTCTATGGGGTGTGGCTATATAAGAGATGGTGTATAAATATCAATGAAAGAGAATAATGTGTAGTCTACCAAACCAAATTCCTGCTTTAAAAGAAGACAGAAGAAAATGCTGTAAATATACTGTTGAGTGAGAAGTAATTATAGCACAATGTGAACAATAGAGTCCTTGATTCAGAAACAAGACAAGATAATCAAATATACAATGTTTGCTACAGAAAAATAAAAGGAAAACGCTGTTTTCCTTCCCTGTATTTTCTTAACCTTTCTCAGCTTTTTCCAGGAAACTCACAATAATTTTGTAATTAAATACTAGTAAATGTGTTCAATATTCCCTGTAAAAGGTAGCACAGAGGTATTAGGATTGTCTGTTTCTCCCATGCACTTAGTGAAGCTGTGGGTGGTAATGGCGGGAGGGGTTTAGAAGGCTGGAGCCGGAATCAATCAATGCATCACCACTAACTTATGATGGAAGTTAGGACTTCCTTCTGTGATACCACCTTGCCTGAGGAGGGAAAAGGGTTAGTGAGATGCCAGGCTGATTAATCCTGAGCTCAGATGACCTTCAAGTAGTTGGGGATCACCAGAAGGGAACTGTCTACGGAAATCTGAAGCCCATAGACTCCCTCACCTCAGAATTCAACTAAGGGGGGGTCCTCCAAATTGTGGTGATATCTAAGATGGCACATGACCTATGGCCTGACCAAGTCACAAGTCCAACACCCATGGAATCCATGAGAGACTGGAATTCTGCTATTTCTCGAGTTATCTTTCTGTACATTAAGCTGGCCGGCTGACAGAGACATGCATCTCTGAGCGATCCAGAATTCCCCTGTGAGTAGGGCTTGTGACACATGAAGTTCTCTCTGTTCAACATACACCTTTGTCCTCCAGGGGTTTGAAGTTTGCTGCCTCTTCCGCTTGCTCTGCCCATCCTACATAGCCACACAAAGGAGAGACAAGAAACAGAGAACAGGTGTGAATGTGGGAATGGTTGCCGACAAGAGATGGGGTCTCACCATTCCTTTTCCCTGTGCCTGGCTCTATTTAATCAGCCTTTCCTTTATCCAGACCCTTAATAGGCAGCAAAGAACAGACAGCAGTAAAGAAAGAAGCATTTTTTTTTCTTTACGTTTCAACACCAAGGTAGCAAAATTATTCCATTTATTCTGTGGACTTTCACTAAGTAAATAGACATGATTTATGTTAATTTATACACAATGATATGAATTAAGGCTGTGAAAGGCTTTTTGGAAACTCTCATTATTCTGGAAGCTCTTCCTGTCAGGGACTGACTTCCTGAATTTCTGCATACTTCCTCAGCGGGCCTGAACAGACACTGGCCAGACAAAGTGGCCTCTTGCAGACGGAAGATCTGTTTAAAACGATCTATTCACTTGTTACAGTTTCAGGGTCCAAATCAATATCATAGAAACAGGGCCGGGTAGGGAGTCCAGGCATTGTGCTCATCTTTCCTACTAAAGGATACAGAAAACCAGCACCAGCGCTGGCACAGCTGTCCCGGATGGGCAGAACGAAGCCAGTGGAGCACACACCTTTTTGCTCTGGTTGTAAGAAAAAAATAAGTGTGTTTTGGCCATGCAGGTGGGTAGATTCCCAGAGCCCTGCTTTGTCTAGACCTCTGTTTTGTTCTGTGCTTCCGGGAGCAATTCGATGTCATCTGCCCCATAGATCTCCTATGCAATGATCCTGACTTTATCCTTAACTGGGAGCTTGAGGTCATAGAGGAGATGGAAGCTGCTGGGGGGCCTGTAATGCTTGCTGGACTGCCTGAGTCACGGCTAAGGCCCCCAGCCCCCGGCCCCTCCTTCCCAGGGGGTGCGTTTGATAGTATCAAAAACCCCGTGTTCTCTGGAGAGGCAGCAGATGAGGTTCAGTTCAGCTTCTGCATTTGTCTTGAATGTGTTCATGGCCACAACCACAGACAGGCACTCCAAACATCCTAGCATTTTTCTTATTTGCTTCCTGAAGTTACTGAAGCCCTTTTCAAGCAGGTTCAGGTCCTCTTCTGCGTAGGCCTTGGGAAGGGACAGAGCAGCAGTGACTATGGGGCTGCCCCCATCCATCTTAAGAGCCCTGACAGTGGCAACAAGAACCATCACGTGTGGCTGGAGACCAGAATACCGGCACTTGATGTTGAAGAACTTTTCCATTCCTGTTACTGCTCCGAATCCTGCTTCAGTCACTACGAAGCCTTCAGGGCCACCATGTTTGAGTGCAATCTGGTCTGCGATGATGGAGGAATTCCCATGTGTGATGTTGGCAAAAGGCCCAGCATGGACAAATACTGGTGTGCCCTCTAAGGTCTGCATGAGTTTGGGCTTGATTGCATCCTTCATCAACAGTGCTCCACTCATGCCCAGATCCTTGGCATGATGGGTTTTCTTTTCTTACTGGATGCCACCACAATTTTGCCCAGTCTCTCTTATGTCTTTCAGGGAACTAGTGAGGGCTAGAACGACCATGATTTCACTCACCACAGGGATATCAAACGGGGTCCGTCCATGTGTGGCCTTTCTCTGTTGGAACCTGTCGGACTGTGATCTTCCTCAGGAATCTATTGTTGATGTCCAGCTCTCTCTGCCGTGTTATGGTTTCTGGATTACTATCCAGTCTTGCAAATCTGTTTATCTCATCATCCATCTTTGTGGTAGGGTCAGTCTTTTCAACGCCTAACCTCCGTAACCTTCTGATGTGGATATCAGAAAACTTTCTTATTCTATTTACTGACTGTATCAAGTAATTAAAGAGAGCCTTGTCTGACTGGGTCAGCTCATAAAACATCCGAGCATGGATGGCAGCAGCCACAAGGTTATTAGCTGCAGTGATAGTGTGGATGTCATCAGTGAGGTGGAAATTAAACTCATCCATAGGAATGACCTGGGAATAACCACCTCCTGCAGTGCCATCTTTTATTCTGAAGAAAAATTCGCCGAGGGCCCACCAGTCCAATTATGATTGTACTTTTCCCTAGGAAAGATGCATTCTTTTTTTTTTTCCATTGTTTGTTTTTGTTTTTCAAGACAAGGTTTCTCTGTAGCTTTGGTGCCTGTCCTGGAACTAGCTCTTGTAGACCAGGCTGGCCTTAAACTCACAGAGATCTGCCTACCTCTGCCTCCCGAGTGCTGGGATTAAAGGCCTGCGCCACCACCACCCAGCAAAAGAAGCATTGTTTGTGACTTAATTTCTCCTATGTAAAATTACTGTTCTCCTAATAGGGGACAATCATACATGCCCAAATAGTAAGTTTACATCACCAAACTGAGTGATGTACATGTGGAGAAATGATTAGGTACCCCAATGGTTTGTTTACTGATGTGTTTGCTTATATGTATGTGTGTATAGACGCCTGTTGAATCCTCTTGGAGCTGGAGTTGCAGGTGGTTGTGAGTCATCACACAGGGATGCTGGAAATCAAACTCGAGACCTCCAGAAGAGTAGGAAAGATTTGTAACACCTGAGCCATTGCTAGCTCCAGCACAGTGGTTTTGACACGTATAGTTGTGAGAGAAAACCACAAGTTCTCACGTTTTCAAAATATCCTATCCTTTCCCATCCCCTCTCATTCCCAGAGCTTCTTCAGGCAGCCTGGGAAGGACTCCCTGTCTCTATTGGTGTATGAGTGTTTGGCTGTGTGCAAACTCAGTTCCTCTACAAGAGCAGTGGGTGCTCTTAATCAGTGGTCCATCTCTCCAGCCTGCCGTGATTGCACCACGACTTAACCATCATCTCCCCAGCTGACTGGGAAGGATGGATAGAAACACATTTCATTTAACCATAAGCTCTGGGAGGCCGGCAACACCTTCCTCCACATTTAGAAGAGTACTTCTCATGGAGAAGTTGGCCCACAAATGTTCGCCGACTTCAAGATAGCTAGGCATGTAGTATGCCTCTCAAAGCGCGTTAAGATAATCTAGTACCAGAAGAATTCCAGGGTAAATAATTGAAGTTGAGGGATTCTGCTTTGATCATTTCCTTTGGGGATTTACCTCTGGCAGTCTCACAGTCACAGGCCCGCAGGGAACAGAAAGACAGAAGAGAGATGGAAGCTGAGAGGGGCATCCATTTCTGGTGCTGTATAATCAGGTCCATCTGAATCCACAACCCTTGCCCGTTATGCTTCGTCTGGGGAAAGTTCCATCAAGAACAGTGGGCAGAGTCACAGTGACAGCTGTCAACTCTACCCAATGTTGGCACCACCGTGACCCTGTGAACTGGACCAGTTACAGCCTCCCCAGAAGACAAGCAGCTGTTTTCACATTTTCCACTTGAACCCTCTCTAAGCACAGATCACACAGAGCTGAGTCAATGTGGTGACAGGGTAAATTTTAGAAATTTTAAAAAATTTTTAAAAAGTTACTGACTTCCAAATACCCGTAACCCACCAGTAATTTTGTTTTGAAACTGGCCCAGTTTTGACAAAGAGCATATTTATGAACCTATATTGTTCAGTTTATTAAAAAAGTTTTCCTGGTGTCTGCCCAACCCCCAAAAGTATGTCAGGTAACAAAAAGCAGACTTACTGCTGTCAACTCACTGTCTAAAATCACCCTGAGGTGGGGTTGGTTCTATTCCTTGCATTTGTTCGTTCTCTCTGCTTCCCTCCAGATGAGGGCAGAGGACTTCACCTCTCTCAGTCAACTCTGAAAAACCCCTTCTTCCCTGGATATAGAACCAAGCCGTGTCATTTTCTGTAAGATCATTTCAGGCACAAAGCTGCACTATTTCTGTTTTACGTCGTTTGTCGAATCTTCTTCCCACCTCTGACCCTCAGCTGCTCGAGAAATGTGTGAGTACGCCTTAATGAATATGCAAAACATTAAATAGGTTAATTAGGTGGTTTTCAGTATCATTATGCTTTCTAAAAACAAATGCCACAGCCGGGCGGTGGTGGCGCATACCTTTAATCCCAGCACTTGGGAGGCAGAGGCAGGTGGATCTCTGTGAGTTCGAGGCCAGCCTGGTCTACAAGAGCTAGTTCCAGGACTGGCTCCAAAGCTACAGAGAAACCCTGTCTCGAAAAACAAAAAAAAAGCAAACAACAACAACAAAATAAACCAAACAAACAAACAAAAAAAAACAAATGCCACAAACCTGTTCTTATAAGCCAGCCATTTTCTTTTCATTCCAAAAGTTGGTCGGCTGGCTTAGTTTTTCCCTCTGAGAATACTGCTTTTCCTGTTTATCTGATTGCCATGTAAACTCTGCAAGTGTAGCCAGGATTTGGTCTGTGCGGAGGTGAGAAGGGAGCCACACTGAAGAAGCCAGGGGAGTCTGAAAGAGCCGAGATGTAGTAACACAGTAGTGCATTGCCTTTGTCAGCAAGACTACAGGAGGAGCCAAAATTGATAGCGTGATAAGACCCTCATTTCCTAGGGATGGCTCTGCCTTGCTATACCTGATGAAGTGGTTTCAATATCAAGAATCTCCCCTCTACTTCCAACCCTCTGCTTCCTAGCTCCATGAGGTCAGTATCTTTTTTCCATCTGTTTCCTGCCTTGCCAAAGTCTTCAAAGCAATGGAACCTCTCTCAGTCAACTATGGACTTACACCATGAAACAAAACACATCTTTATTCCATTGTTTATATCTGTAATTTTTCAAAATCGTTGTAAAATGACTACCGTGTCCAGGGAGCTCTGTTTTAACAGGGAGCAGTCAGAAGGAAATGTAACCTTGATACAAATCTGTGGTGGACTATGAGGTAGAACGGCCAGGGCTCCCTCTGTTAGTTCTCTCTAGTAGGGTATCTACAAAGCCCATTCCTGAGGTCACCACAGGATTGCAATTAGACATGTGTCCGTAGAGTTTTTTATTATCACAGTTACAGTAATAGACAGTTTGGCTTCATGAAGGAGAAAAAACTAAAAGTGCGGACACTACAGTTGTTCCAAATAGACTCAACAAATAAGAAGAATGTGCAGGACGAGTCTTCAAAGGAAAAAATAAAGGGATTCAAAGAATAGCATTCACTGTGAAGCCACCAGAGCAGCTAAGATTCAATCCCAGGAGCTGCAAGTCCTTCCAAGTTAAAACAGTAAATAATTTGATTGATATAAAGATTAACAGCCAAAATCACAGGAGTCCGTCAGAAGCAGCATAGTACAGCAAGCGCCAAAGATTAATAATGGTAAGAGACAACACTCTGATAATCAGCATCACAGCGATGGATCATGGGAGGGTTTAATGAGAGAATTTCAGAAGAGGAATTTCAATAGAGCTGACTAAACTCGGAGAAAGGCGAATCACACAGCTAAACCTGAAAGCGGGCTGCCTGCCCAGAGGGCGCAGGCAGGAATGCCATTTTCCTGTCTGCACACTAAATGCTAAAATATCACACAAATTGGTGTCAAGAGGTTGAACGGAATCTGCTGCAGCAAAACGTGACTGGAGCAAAGAAACTGTGCTCACCGCTCTCATCTGGAAAGCAGAAGAGCTGGGCTAACAGAGCAGAAGCATGCCTTAGCATGCTCCTGGAGGCTCAGCAACCATCATTAGTCTTCACTGAGGAGGGGCACACATTTGATGCCATTGGTTTGCACACCAATGGTGTCCTATTTCAGAAAGTAAGTAACAGTCCACTGTCTTACATAAATGCAGGAATAGTATATATTCATAAAGAGATACATACTATTCTAAGCCTGAAGGATGGAAGACCGAGTGAGCCTTGGTTCACAGTTTAAAAAGTAGAGGCTATATGTGGAGCACAAATTGAGATTTAATGGAACTCATGGGTGCACAGGGGAGGGAACATGGACTGTGTTTTAGGACACAGAAATTAGAGGCAAACTGGCCAATGTTAAAGACTCAGCTCTGTCACAATTTCATGGTTGTGGCAAGGGCTTCAAGTATGGTTTCCCATTTGCCAACGTGAAGAATCGTTGTTCTGTTTTAACTTACTAGAAAGCTTAGTGGGGATAGCGATAAAGCTGGCACAGGCTTTAGGCAGTGCCGTGGCACATTATACCATCCTACAAACAGAGCATCATTTTCCCCCACAAGTTAATACCTGTCTGAATAACACCGACATCATCACATACAAAATTTAATTTAAATAATCAGGTATACAGCGAATAACTGTTTCTGCACAGAAGGTTGGGCTCACAATTTGGGTTAAGATTAGTAGAAATTTTTTTTAAAGAAACATATATTTGGATGTGATTGCCTAGAGAAATAATGAAAAAAGTAAGCTATGCTTACAAAACAAAGGGAGTGAGGGATTTTATAAACCGAAGCATACATTGTGCAAACGCATGACTAGTTTAAAAACTGGTAAGAATTTCAGTGTGATTGAAAAATTTCATAGCTCATAGGAGCAAAGAGGAAAAACAGATTTGAGTTAATGCATTGAAAATATAAATACAGTGCAAAAAATTTCCAAAGAAGCAAAATTGATCATTGACAGGCTTTACTTAAAACAACAACAGCAACAAGAACAATGGTAACCTGAAAGAACTCTAAAGCACAGGAGGAATAAAATAGATCAAAAGGAATTATGACATGACAGCTTACTCTATATACCCTTTGTTAACACACACACACACACACACACATATATATATATATGTATATATGTCCTCCAGAACCTACCTACGTCATAAGCACAACTGAATCAAGTCACTCAGATTACTAGTACTGCTGCCAATCACCAAGTAGTTTCAGGCAATTCTGTCATCATCTGTGTGTGAGTGATTAGCTAGTATTTCTTAGTACTCCTTTTATGCTAAGTGCCTTGTTCTGCATGAGCTATTATTTACCTCCAACCTGCTGATCATCAATTAGAACTCTTGAGAGGTTAGATCACTTGCCTAAGTATACGAGCACACACACACACACACACACACACACACACACACACACACACGTTGGGCGATGCCTCTAGTATGTCATCTAACTCATGTCTGCAACCTAATCTCCCTGCCTCTCCTTTCCTCTAAAACAACCAGCAGTAGCAATCTATTCTTCAGAGACCAAGAGAGACTTTAGACTCCTGCTGGCTTCCAGCTACTCGCATTGGGCAAATCACATTATAAATTAATCCAGATGAAATGCTCAACTCTTCCCTACCCACAAGAGGATGTACTGCCATCCTCAGGCTCCCACAGACAGACCTTTAGAGGAAAAATCCAGAGGCCTTGATTACATTTGTTTTTTAATTAATCTAGAGTGTTCATTTTCAGCTGGAGGAAAGTTAATGTTTCCTTTTGTTAATCTAATGGCCACAGGCAATGCTTGGGCTCTTGTGGCAGAAGTTTGGGATAACTGTAAAGTTCCCTGGTGCTACAGGAAGTGTGGTGCTAAATAAAACAGCTGTCCTGGCAGCAGAGGGTGTGGAGCAGTGCTTGCAGATGGTGCTGGCTGCTCTTAGGGAGAAGACAAAAGAAGTTGATTTTGACCCAGTCAGGCCACCCTAATATCCAGGCACATTCTCTTGACCTCATCACAATTCTTCTCTTAAGAAAAGAGGAAAGAAGCAAAGGGAGGAAGGAAGAAAGAAATAGCAATTCCTTCCAGCCACAGAGGAAGCACTCTGAGTGTAGCTTTTTCTGACTGCCACTCTATCCCCAGCTCTTTCTTCTTGGCCCCTTCTGTGTCATCACCGTCTAGGTTGGGACCCTTTTAACTAGAACAAGGAGTGTTATTTGGAAGCCAACTTAAAGCTACAGGCCACCAGGTTCTTCAGGAAAAAAATCAAGAGGTGTGAGGAAGATTAGCTATGTGCGGTTGTCACACACAAAGAACAGTGGTGGAATGAACCAAGATGTAGTCCTTGTAATCTCATCTCTCTGCTCCCAAACCTTAGGGAAGCTTGACATTTGTCAGAGGTCAAATGCCTGGGCAGGAACCTAAGAGCTGGGGAAGAGAAGCAGCCAGAGGATCTGAAATTGCTCTTGACTCTAGCGTTGCTTCACCTGATGCTCATCTACTCTTTCCAAACACCATCTTGCTACCATAGTTTCTTACACCAAGTCAAACTGAGTAGCAGAAGTTACCTAGAGCACATATTGAAAAGAGACCACATTACTCAGGGTTTGGAGAGGATTCTCTGAGTTTAGTCATGCCCAAAGGGGAGGAAACACGGACTACGCCTACCTAGGCACTACCTGGCTGCTTCCTAGCTTGCCAGTGATAACAAAGCTTGAGTTCAGAGAAAACTTCAATCTCCAAAATGTGACTCCACCCTCACCAACCTACTCCAAAGCCCCCTTTGTTGTAAATGGGGAGGAGAGGTGTAGGTTGTTTGTTCCCAGCTCCCAGCCGCCGGCCCGCTCAGCTGCTGGTTGCTTGCTTATGCCCAAAATAACACATGAGAATGGTATTCATTTAAACTCTGCCTTGCCCATTATCTCTAGCCTTTTCTTGGCTAGCCCTCACCTCATAAACTAACCCATTATAAAAGTCTGTATGTCACCACAAGGGGGGTGACTTACCAGACGGTCCTAAGGTACCTCCATCTCCGACGGGAGCCTCATGGTGTCTGGCTCACTTTCCTTCTTCTCCTCAGAACTTCCGTTCTGTCTACTCCACCCACCTAAGGGCTGACCTATCTTATAAGCCAGGCAGCTCTTTATTCAACCAATAAGAGTAATACAAAATACAGAAGAACACTCCCACATCACCCCTTGACCAAGAGTGCCAGCTATCCTTTGAAAAAATTCTACTTCCTTTTTAATTTTTTTTAACTAAATTTTACCAACCAAATTTTTTTTTTTGCAGTGAACCAGTACATTTGAAAATGTTTCCTTCTTGAGATACCAAACTTGAGATACCAAACTGTCATTGGTTCTGAGCCTCAATGTGAAAAGCATGTTTAATTCTGTGTGTAAAATAGGGATGGGGTGGACTTATAGCAAGCATCAAGGGTTATACCTCTGTGAACAAAAAATTATTTCCCAGTATGTATTTGGAACAATCAATTTAACCCATCCACTTTTTAATGACTTGCATTATTAAAAACATTACTTATGCTTTTTGTGTGACAAAGAACCTGAGCAATGATTCTGATAATAATTTTGTCTTTAATACACAAAAAGTCTCAGTGTGAAAGTTTTTTTTAAAAAAAATTGTCTTTGGGGCAAAACTGTCTATTAGCAACACGCTGGGAAATGAGTCTTTCGGTTGAGAGAGACTAAAGCAGCAATTAGTTTTTTAGTTTTAAAATTGGAACCCTGGCAAACAGTTGTTAAAACAGTTAATCATATTCGCCGGCAAGTTTGCTTTGTAGAATAAGACATGAAATTCCTGGTGAGAGAAAGTATGTGCGAATGGACATTCATCACTTTTCTTTCCCGGTGACAAGATACCATGACCAAGACAACCTAGGAAACAAATGTTTATTTTGGCTTCTGGTCTATGATGGCGGGAACAGCATGGTAGCAGGCGGCTGAGAAATTACGTCTTTAACCACAGACACAAACCAGAGAGAGTAAATAGGAAGTCGTATGCAGTTTTAAATTCTCAGACTTCCACTAGTCTGCTCCTCCTCGTAACCTCTCCAAATAATGCCATCAACTGGGGACCAAGTATTCAAACACCTGAATTTAGGGGGGATGGTTCTCATTCAATTTATCATGCTGCTTATATGTCATTTCTTCCATCTTTGCTCTGCTCTTTTTTTTCCCTCTCATTAAGTATGATTTGAAGATTAACTTTGTTTTCACAGCAACAGTTTAAAGTAATTAATATAAAATTAAGACTCAAACTTTTATAGTCATGTCTGTACTTTCTGCAAGGATTCAGCCAGTCAACAGTGGGTATTTATCGAGCACCTATTATGTGCCTGATCCTAAATCTAAAACAACAACTAAAACAAGTCAGGATCCCCACCCTGTGGAGCTTATACTCCAGAGTTGGGAGACACATGCTGAAAATAAACAAATGAGTTAAGTTGCGTGTTAGATGGTAAGTTCTGTGGAAGAAGGGCATAGACTAGAAGATGGACTGGGACTGCTACAGTTTGGATCCTGAATGTTCCCAGAGTTCTAGATGTGGAAAGCATGGTCCCCGCAGGGTTGCTGCTGGAAAGTAGTAGAACCTCTGGGAGACAGGGCAGAGTAAGAGGACCACGGCTATCGGGGATGAGTCCTCAGATATGATTGTGGGCTTCACAGATCCACCTTCATTGATTCCTGGCTATAAAGAAAGCAGTCTGTTCCACCATGTGCTTCTGCCATTGCCACCCAGCACTTCCACTAAAGGCCTGAAGGCCAGGGGCCAATCAACCAAGGATTGAAACCTCCCACATGGTGGGTCCACAAAGGCCTCTTCCATTATAAGTTAATTACCTGAGGGAATTCATTACAGTGATGGAAAGGTGACCAACACAGGGAAAGAGCCAGGCCAAACATCATGTCCAGTGCTCAGACTCATCACAATGGAGGAAAACAGTGACATACGAAGGAGATTTGATAGTCCACAACAATCTGCCCTGTCTTGGATCTTGTGGGTTCAAGAGTCTATAGACTATAAGCGGCCTGAGACTTCAATATGGTTTCTAGGAAGGAAAATTAGGCTGTAAGGGTGAATGAGCTCATCTCAGCATGTGAGGAATATTTAAAGAGAAGGTGTTTGAGATTCGTACAGAAGTGAATGTGAAAAAGGAAAGAGTTAGGTTCAAGGGCCAAGCCCTGGGGCTTTTCAACATTGCTAACAAGAAAAGATAAAGCATAACAAAGGAAAGGGAAGAGGTGGGGAACAAACCAAGAGGTTGTGACAGTCTGGAGCTAGCCATTGACTGTGCACCCAGAAAGCAGACACTGTCAGCTGAGCCAATGCTGCTAACTGAACAGGTCAACCGAGTTGAAACTGCAGGTCGTGGAGAGCACAGGTGCAGCACATAGCTTGTGGAGTCCATCTCCTTCAGTTTTAGATATCTTACCACTCTGAAAATTGTCTGTACTGTGGCTGGAATGAGTCTTCCCATCTTCATGCTCCAGTCTGAATACAACATGTCTCCCACTAGTTCATGCTTTCAACACCTGCTTCCTAGCTAGTAGAGTGGTGTTTGGAGGCTATGGAATTTTGGGAAGTTTAGCCATAAAGCAGTGGGCCAGTGCTTTAAAGGTCACACCAGGCCCATGGCTCCAGATTCTGCTTTCTGGTTTACCAAAGTGTGAACAACCCCTGCCCCAGATGCCCACTGCTGTGGACTAAATGGTTCTGTTCTGCCATGACTTTACTACCAGGATGGAATGCAAAGCTCTGAAATGATGGGCCTAACTGAGTCTTTCTACCTTTGTTTCTATCAAGTATTTCAACTGCAACCATACAAATAATAAAATAATTGAATGCCCTAAATTACATGTGAAAGACATTTAGAAGTGGAATCTTATGGTGAGTAGGTCAGGCGGACAAGACATCATGCAGTGGTTCATCCAGGAAGATTCATACACGTATGGATCAATGTGTTGCTATGGGAGTGACTTCATTATAAGAAACACACTTCTGGTGGTACCACCATCCATGTACTACAGAGATATAGTAATAAAACCCGCATGTTATTGGCATGAAAACAGTCAGGTTGATCAATGGAATCAAATCAGAGACCCAGACATAAATTCATACATCTATAGTCACCTGGTTTTCAAACAAGAAAACAGAAAGTCACGGTGGAAAAAAAGACAGCATCTTTGTGCTGGATTTAACTGTATGTCAACATGTAGAAAAATGCAAATAGATCTAAGTCTATCACCATGCACAAAACTCAGGTCCAAGTGGACCAAAGACCTCAGCAATAAAAAACAGATAACACTGAACCTGGTAGAAGAAACAGTGGGGAACAGCCTTGAATGTATTGATACAGGACACAGTTTCCTGAACAGAACACTGATAGTGTGGTCACTAAGATCAACAATCAGTAAATGGGACCTCATGAAACTAAAAAGCTTCTGTAAGGCAAAGAACAGTGTCAATAGGATAAAATGGCAGCCTACAGAGGAAGAAAAGTTTTTCACCAATTCCACATCTGACAGAGAGCTAATATCCAAAATACATAAAGAACCCAAGAAGCTAGCCATCAACAAACCAAATAATCCAATTAAAAATGGTGTATAAATCTAAACTGAATTCTCAACAGAGGAATCTTGAATGGCTGAGAATCACTTAAAGAAATGTTCAACATTTAGCCATCAGGGAAATGCAAATCAAAGAGACCCGGAGATTCCATCTTATACACCAGTCAGAATGGCTAAAATCAAAAGCACAGGGGACAGCCCATTCTGGAGAGGATGTGGAGCAAAGGGAACTCTCCTTCATTGCTGGTGGGAGTGCAAACTTGTACAGTTACTTTGGACATCAATACGGCAGTTCCTCAGAAATCAGTCTACCTCAAGACCCAGCCAGACTACTCTTGGGTGTATACCTAAAGGACCACAGGATGCTCTACCATACTATAAGGATACTTGCTCAACTATGTTCATAGCAGGTTTATTTTTAATAGCCTCAAACTAGAAGCAATCTAAATGTCCTTC
Source organism: Dicrostonyx torquatus (assembly GCA_028555095.1). Lineage (NCBI taxonomy): Eukaryota > Metazoa > Chordata > Mammalia > Rodentia > Cricetidae > Dicrostonyx > Dicrostonyx torquatus. The sequence goes on from JAQHUG010000115.1 coordinate 4,692,748, forward strand.
AACTGAAGAATGGATAAAGAAAATGTAGCACATTTACTCAGCTGTTAGAAACAATGATATCACGAAATTTGTAGGCAAATGTATGGAACTAGAAAAAAAATATCCTGAGTGAAGTAACCCAGACCCAGAAAGACAAACACGACATGCATAAGTGGACACTAGCTGTTAAGTAAAGGATAATCATGCTACAATCCCCAGACTGAGAGGCTAAGTAACAAATAGGGCTCAAGGGGGTGGGGGAGGCACATAGATCTCCCTGGGAAGGGTAAATGGAATAGATATTGCAAGTAGAATGAGGGAAGGTAGGGGGTAGGAGGGATGGAGGGAGAGAATACTGGGAGATACAACTCAAATGCGGGGTGTTTAGGAGTGATAGGGAAACCTGGTAAAATGGAAACTCTCTGGAATCTTCTAGAGTGACCCTAACAAAGACTCCTAGTAATGGGGATATGGAGCATGAACCAGCCACTTTCTGTAAGCAGTCAAGCCTTCCAGTAGTGGGACTGGGGCACCAAGCCTGCCATAAAGCCTTTGATCCACAATCTGTTCTGCCTGTGAGAACTGCTGGGGTAGTGGTGTCTCAGAAATTGTGGGAATGGCCAACCAATGACTGATCTAACTCAAGGCCTATGCCACGAGAAGAAGCCCATACCTGACATATCCTGGATGGCCAGGAACCAGAGGCTGGACATACTAGAGACCCAGTATAGAACCAAACAGGACTGGGAAAAAAATTCAATGACATGATTACAAATGTTATTCTTTTGTACTCATAAATTGGTGTCTAGTCCAATTGTCATCAGAGAGGTATCATCCAGTCACTGATGGGAGCAGATGTAGGGACCCACAGCCATACACTAGGCAAAGCTAGGGGAACCCCACAGAAGA
>JAQHUG010000115.1:4700500-4713057 GCA_028555095.1 Dicrostonyx torquatus
TGCTGTGGCTGGTGTAATAAAAAGCTTAAAGGCCAATAGCTAGGCAGGAGAGGGTACGGGGGGACTTCTGGGGAGAGAGAGGAAGAGGAAAAGGAATTGAGGCGAGCAGGGAATTGCTGGTTAGACTGGGAGGAAGCAGAATGGACAATGTAGAGATGAAGTAATGAGCCTCGTGGAAGAATGAGTATTAAAAATATTGGTTAATTTAAGTCATAAGAACTAGTTAGGAATAAGCCTAAGCTAAGGTCAGGCTTTTATAATTAATAATAAGTCTCTGTGTCATTATTTGGGAGCTGGCTGGTGGTACAAAGAAAGACTCATTACGTTTATTTGGCTAATCAATTCTAGGACGAGGGACTGCAGTGTGAGACAGAAAATACAAAAGCCCCAAACCAGGCTGTCAGGTCTATTGCACACACTGGGATTCTCTGCCCCCAGAACCCTCTGTGGAGTATTATAAAATGTGTCTCAAGAGTGTACACTGGGGGAAGAGAAGAAAGAACACCATTCCCTGGCTACCATTTCCCTTCCCAAAGTCACCAGAAATAAAGTCCTAACTCTTTGTCTCCAGGCTGTACTTCTGAACCAGCCCAGGAGCTCTGGCAGTCACTCTCTGCCACAGCAGCACTGAAGTCTAAGGCAGGAGGGGCTGTGTACACATGAAGTTGGTTGGTGCCCCAGTCAAGGCTGCCAGGGCCCTTGTCAACTGGCTGTCACAGCCAATCTAGGTCTAAGACGTTGAACAAAGCTGAAGCCGTGTCCACTGATGCCTGAAACAATTAAGTTGCCACTGGCAGACTACGTTCCAAGTTCTGCACACAGCGTGAGCACACAATCGCACCTTCTAGAGAAAGACTGCTCAAACTGGGTGTGGTGGCTCACACCTATAAGACCAGAACTAGGGAAACTGAGGCAGGAAGGTTGCCACGACTCTGAGGCCAGCCTGGGTCACACAGTGAGCTCGGGACTAGCCTGAGGTACACCTTGAGCCCTGTCTCAATCCCCTCACCCCCATATTCACAGAAGGAAGGAAACCATGAGGCTCAAAATGTGCTCATTTCTCTGAGCATTTGTAACCACTGAGTTCTTTCTGGAACAGCAGCAGGTCCTTTCTTGTCTCTTTCCAGATTAACAATAACAACAAAAAAAATCTCAAATTCCATTGTCATGGTATTGGCATTGTGTTTCAGGTAGTGATTTGGGATCGACACATGGAATACAGTTCTGCAGCCTGGATGTTTCCATCCTTCTGTCTTCCCCAGAACTGATTCTGACTGACCTCATTATTTTATACCTCTGCCTCCATAACACACAAACAGCTTATGATGAACAAATGGAAGTTTCCTTTGATTTAATACATTAGCACACCGTACCTCCCAAAGAACCTGCGAGTCAGTGACACCTGCTGTAGGATCTGTCTTAAACACCCAGGCTAAAGAGAACAATTCCTCCCGAGTTTTAGATTTTTTTTTTTTTTTTAGTCAACTCCGTATAGTCTCATAGAGACCCACAGCTATTGAGTTAATCTAGCTACTCTGTAGTAAAGTGAGAAAATGCCCCCTTGGCTGTATTGCTTTGGACAGGAACTCCTGCAGTGGCTGTGGGTGTGTGGTAGACTAGAATCAGAAAGCGTATCTATACTTTGTGGCTTCTCCGCTTTTCTTGAACAGTGAGTGATCTTTACTTTCCAAATTGTCACTTCAATCTAGTCTCTCTGGCATTTAGTTCTCAGCAGGTCAAAAAGTTTTGGTACACATCCTGCCTCGATTGCAGGGATGGTCCCCGCTTTTCCATCTATAGATTTAAATCGTTCCCTGAGACGTACAGAGACCCAATTTGAGTTAGGGGTTTGATTTAAATGTGCTGTCAGTTTTGATTTTTCACATTATCTGCTCGTGCTAGCAGGGAGGGATGACTAAACTAGCAATAACTTTTCAATCCAAAGAGGTCAAAAGAAAGGCATTGTCATGTGAGCAGCCAGGGGCTCCTTCTGACCGGATTTGGTCAAATGAAGGAATGGAATTGGTGGATGAATACAGGGGGCGGGCTTTCCTTTCTAGGACTGGGCAACAGGATTCTACTCTCATTAACATCTTACCTTTTGAAGAATCGATTCGCAAATTGTCTGTAGAGCTCTGCCACAGCTGCTAATTAGATGCCCTCTTACTGATTGCAAGGCCGTAAGGAAAACAGAAATTCAGAAAACATCCATCAGCAAACGTCCCATGAAGCAATCTGGGAGTCTATCGGTGCCTTATATACAAGAGGCATCAGCAAAGGCACAGACAAAAAGCCATGGACTCAGCCTGGCACAAGGCTTTATTCAGCTGGCATATGAATGTCCCGTCTGGCTGGTTTCCTGTTTCACAACATGTCACCAGCTCCACAACTGGTAGCCACCAGGGCGGCATCTCCAAATTTGTCTGAGTGGGAGGCAAGAGCTTCTTAACAGGGAACACTCTAGAGGAACAGCTGAAGAGATATGGCTTTTCTTCATTTAGTTTCCATCCATTCTGCCTAGACAGCACTTGGCAGTCAAGAAGGGCAGGGTTATGAAACAGTAACCCCCAACCTGCGCTCTCTATGACTTTTAACCACAGAATTATTTCTTGCTCTTCCTATATGCTCTATATGGGTTGCTATGGGTGCTGTTTTTCAGTTACTCAGGGCCCCAACCTGACTGGAATGTGCCCATCTTTACTAGGTTTACGAGGTTTCTGTAGCTAAAGAAGAAAAGAACACTCCAGCATCTTCCATTGGCAACTCTGTTTCTGCCAAGAAGAGATTGTATCACATCCTGCTCACATTGATTCCAGACTTGCAGGGGTCTCCAGCTTACATCCCAGGATATCTATAAGACAACACAAAGTGGTAAACTAACTTAAAACACTGTGAGAGAATATTTTATGACTTTTTTCACTCTGTGTGATTATCCAGATTGGACAAACATTTCAGATGGCAGCATGGACACTCCTGCTACAGTCGACTGTATCAACTCTCAGCAATGGAAAAGAGTCATAGCCTGAGTACTGAGAAGAAGGTGGCCAAAGAGTGTGCTGAGTGACAGCGTGGTGACTAGGACATGGCCCTTTTGTCAATCGCACACGGTGAACCTGGCTTGTGGCTTTGCCTCTAATTTTAGACAATATTTAAAGCTCTACTAAAGGTCATATGAAAGATATGGAGGAACTTCCTATAGAAGAAAACCAATGTGTTATAGTTAAAATATAGTTTGAGACATTACCCAGACACTTAATCTCAAATAGTTAAGCAGTTCAGCTTTTGTGTCAACTAGTACCTATGGGGCCTGAAGCAGCCAGAGACCATTACCAAAGGCCACGAGTGGTCAAAATGTAGAGAGCTGATCGTGCATTGCCCAGCCATGATTGATAGTCTACAACATAATACAACACCTAAGTCTTGGGGACATGTAGAAGAGGGAGACAGAAAGATGGCAAGGACCAGAAAACCAGGAAGTTAGCTGTGAGGTGATGTCTCCCAGAAATGACAGAGATGCTATACCCAGGAAACCTCAACAATACGGCTGCCTAAATGAAGCCTGAACCATGACAACCTCAATTGACACACTCATGTGGAAAGAAGAAATCTCACAGGAGCTCACCTATAGAGGAAGACGTGTAGGCAATTAAGGGCTGCTGAGAGAAAGAGAAAGAATTACTCTTCCCCCGGGATGAGCCCTAATTGATTATGCAATACCAAGTGGTCAATCTTCAGAAAAGCAACATTAAATGGACTCAGCAGGTTGTATTTATAGCACGTGTGTGTGTGTGTGTGTGTGTGTGTGTGTGCGCGCGCGCGTGTGCACGCATGCGTGTAACAATAATAATTACAGAGAAAGAAATCATGAATTTGAGAGAGAGAATAAGGGGGAGAGGTAGGGAAGGGGTTGAAGGGAGGAAAGGGATGAGGATTGTGATACAATTATGTTCTGCTTTTTTTAAATTTTAAATAAAATAAAAAAGAACAAGGCATCCATCTAGGACAGCAGGCAGGACCGTGTAGCCCTGATCAAAGCCAAGCTGTTCTTGGTCTTTCCTCGAGACTCCTACGCATAGCTTACCTGATTACTGAAATCGGGAAATTAAATCTGAGGCTTTGGTTCACTGATGTGCCCCAGAGGGAAGACAGGAGACTGGAGAAGCAGGAAGGCTTATTTCAGTGAGCGCTGGCAAGAAAGGACCAGATGGGGGACAGTGTATAGGACTAGACCACACCCCTATCCCACAAATAACACCGTCCTCTTTGCCCAAATTACTCCCAGTGACACAATGTTTCCTTCGGCCAAGCTGAGAAGCACATTCCTTCCTAACTCTCCGGGATCATAGAGCGTCTCGGAAAGGCTGTCAGGACACAAGCATAGATGCCCCATGTCAGCTCTGCCTCCTCAGGAAACAAGAGCCACATATGTGTGGCTAAAGCAAAATCAATGAACCTAAGTAACTTACATCAACTCTCTGTGCAGGTGCAGGCCACACCAGTCAGAAAACAGGGAAGGGACCCACCTGCCTGCCGAATAGCTCCACTCTCCAGATCTGTTACCTATGGCCTATCTCATACCCTCCCCCTTCTCTCTCTCTCTCTCTCTCTCTCTCTCTCTCTCTCTCTCTCTCTCTCACACACACACACACACACACACACACACACACACACCACTGGCCACTGCTGGGCCCTCTACCCACACTGGTGAACACCAGTTGCTCAGGCTCAGGCCACATCACTGTTGGATCCCAGTGACACACATATAATAGGGAACAGACCAGCAGCGTCTAGGAACCAGAAGCAATATGTATTCCAATCACCACGGGGCACTAAGTTCTTCTAGTTTGCTAGGGACACAGGTCAGAGTTCAGGCTTCTGACACTGTGACAGTGGGGAAGAAGGCTTTGAGCCTCTTCTTCTGGTAAAAATCAGCCATCAGGTGTGAGTCGAAGAGCTTTTCCAGCTTTGAGGTCAGGGTTAAAGTCAGATGGCATTTTAAGATTTACAGCCTTTGATTGTAAGATGCTAACTTAAGATGTTTGCGAAAGCCTGGCTGACACAGCTGCTTTTCACATCCCTGAAAAAAAACTGCAAGGCAGAGAGTGGAGTCCCATTGGGGGACAGTTAAAAATTAAGGGAATTGAGGCTAACGTTTGTCTACCACAACTGCCTAGTTGGAAACTGCCTAGTTGGGAGGCAGGACGCAGTTTGTTAAAAGTTTATCTCTGTACACAATATCTGCCAGGATGCTTGTTTGTAAGGCAGAAAGTGATAGTTAAAAGTTGATAGTGCTGTCAGCTTTAATTTTACCAAAATGTGTTTAGGCTTACAATTTTATATTCTGGGCTCTTCGATCATCAGGACACCTGAGTAACCTGCCAGCCAAACTGCTGCACTTGCCAGATTCTGTCCCCCAAGTCTCATCCCAATGCTCAATGCCCCCCCCACACACACCATCCTCCCTGAGACCAGCCCTTTCCCCCAACCCCAGAAGACTTCACCTTCGCTCAGGCCACATCAGTCAGAACAAGTGCAGGCAACAGCAATTAGGAGAAGAGAGGACCCCCCCTCTACGACAACAAAGGCCAAGCAAACCTCCAGAAGACCAGCTCCCAACTTGAACAGAGACTCCCTACTAGATCAGAGCCCACATCAGGTGCCTGAAAACCAGGCCACAAGGACCAAAGAGGAAACAAGCCAAGGAACAAAACTCCAATTCAACAAAGACAAACTCAGAAATCAGAACCTAAACCTAATCATCTGAAACCGAAATGCCTAAATGCCAGTGTAAGAATACAATCAACAACAGTCAGGGCAATATGGCACCACCAGAGCCCAGTTAGCTATCCTACAACAACAGCAAGACCTGAATATTCCAATGCAGTCAAAACACAAGAAAATTTAAAAAGAAAACCACAACTTTATGAAGACTATAGTGGTCCTTAAAGAAGAAATGAAAAATTTCCTTAAAGAAATCGAGTAAAAGACAAACAAACAAAAAAATGGAGGAAATCAACAAACCCCTTAAGTATGCCAAGACACTCAAGAAAAAACAAACAAGTGAAGGAAACTATTCAAGACCTGAAATTTAAAACTGAAGCAATAAAGAAAACACAACCTGAGGGGATTTTAGAAATAGAATATCTGAGTAAGCAAAAAGGAAGTACAGATGCAAACATTATCCAAAGAGTACAAGAGATGGAAGAGAGAATCTCAGGTGTTGAAGATAAGTTAGAAGAAATAGACTCATCAGTTAATGAAAATGTTGAATCTAAAAAAAATCCTAATACAAAGCATCCAGGAAATCTGAGATACTATGAAAAGTTCAAACTTAAGAATAATAGGAATAGAAGAAAGAGAAGAACCCTAGCTCAAAAACCCCAATTGGATCAGAAATTAAAGTCCCCTGACCACGTAATAACCAAAAAACTGAGCATACAGAACAAAGAGAGAATATTTAAAGTTGCAAGGGAAAAGGGACAAGTAACATATAAAGGCAAACCTATTAGAATCACACCTGACTTCTTTCATGAGAAACTCTAAAAGCCAGGATGCCTTGCAGACTCTAAGTGACAATAGATGCCAGCCCAGACTACTATACCCAGCAAAACTTTCAATCACCATAGAAAGTGAAAGCATGATATCATGACAAAGTAAAATTTAAACAATATCTAGCCACAAATCCAACCCTACAGAAGGTAATCATAGGACTATTCCAACCCAAAGAGTTTAACTATACCCATAAAAAAATGCAGGCAATCTCACACCAGCAAAATCTAAAGAAGGAAAACACACAAACACACACACTGCCACCGCCACCACCACTAACAACATAATAAGAGTTATAAACAATTAGTAGTCATTAATATCCCTCAATAGTAATGGACTTAATTTACCAATAAAAAGACACTGACTCACAGAATAAATATGAAAACAGGATCCATTCTTTTGCTGCATACAAGAAACACAACTCAATATCAAAATAGACATTATCTCAGAGTGAGGGGTTAGAAAAAAGATTTCCAAATAAATGAACCTAACAAGCAACCAGGTGTAGCTAATATTTAATATCTAATAATATCTAACAAAATAGATTTCAGACTAAAATTAATCAAAAGAGATGGAGGACATTTCATATTCATTAAGGCAAAAATATTTCATGAAGATGACATCTGAATTCTGAATATCTATGCCCCAAATGCAAGATAGGTCACATCAATAAAAGAAACATTACTAAAACTTAAATCACACACAGAACCCTACATATTAATAGTGGGAGACTTCAACACCCCACTTTTATAAATAGACAGGTCATCAAGACAGAAATTAAACAAAGAAATAATTACTCAAATGAACCTAGCAGATATCTACAATATATTTCACCCTAAAACAAAAGAGTATAACCTTTCCTAGCTCCTCATGGTATATTCTCCAATACTGACTATATACTCAACCACAAAGCAAGTCTCACCAGATACAAGAAAATTGAAATAACTTCCTGGAATTTGTCAGACCTCCATAGATTAAAGTAGAATTTCAACAACAGAAACTACAGAAAGCCTACAGACTTATGGAAACTGAACAACTCTCTACTGAATTATCACTGGGCCAAGAAAGAAAGAAAGAAGTTACAGACTTCCTAGAATTCCATAAAAATGAATGCACAACATATCCAAAGTTATGGTACACTATGAGAGTGGTTCTAAAAGGAAATTTAATACATGAAGTGCCTTCACAAATAAATTGGAGAGATCTCATACTGGAGACTTAAAAGCACAACTGAAAGCTCTAGAACAAAAAGAAGCAAACACTCCCAAGAGGAGTAGATGAAAGGAAATAATCAAACTGAGGCCTGAAACCAAAAAAAGAAAACAACACAAAGAATCAGTGAAACAAAGATCTGCAGGTTTTTTTGTTTGTTTGTTTGTTTTTTGAGAAAATCACCAAGATAGACAAAACCCTTAACCAAACTAACTAAAAGGCAAAGAAAAAATATCCAAATGAAAAAAAAAATCAGAACCAAATAAGGGGATAACAATAGATTACAAGGAAATCTAAAGAATCATTAGTCATAATTATACCTCAAAACTTTATTATACTGCAAATCATTAATCATGCTTCAAAAACCTGTACTCCACAAAATTGAAAAATCTAAAAGAAATGGACAATTTTCTTTCAATAGACACTACTTACCAAAGTTAAATCAAGATTAGATAAACAATTTAAATAGACTTATAACCCCCAAGGAAACAGAAGCAGTTATTAAAAATCCCCCTAAAAAAACCAACCCAGGATCAGATGGTTTTAGTGCAGAATTCTACCAGACTTTTAACGTAGAGATAATGCCAATATGCCAACTATCCTCAAATTTTTCCACACAATATAAACAGAAGGGACATTGCCAAATCTGTTTTATGAGGCATCAGTCACCCTGATAACCATACCACACAAAGATTCAACAAAGAAAGAGAATTAGATACCAATTTCCTACATGAACATTGATGCAAAAATACTCAATAAAATACTCACAAACTGAATCCAAGATCACATCAAAAAGATCATCCACCATGATCAAGTGGGCTTCATCTCAGAGATGCAGAGATGGTTCAATATATGAAAACCTGTCAATGTAATCTACCATATAAACAAACTGAAAGAAAAAACCAACCACATTATCATTTTATTAGATGCTGAAAGGCCCTTTGAGAAAATTCAGCATCCATTCATGGTAAGTTTTGGAAAGACCAGGGATACAAGGGACATATCTAAACATAATAAAGGCAATGTACAGCAAGCCAATGGCCAACATCAAATTTAATGGAGAGAAACTTAAAAAGCAATGCCACTAAAATCAGGTACAAGAAAAAATGCTGTCTACTTTCTCAATATCTTTTCAGTGTAGTACTCAAAGTTCTAGCTAGAGCAATAAGACAACAAAAGGAGATCAAGGGGATACAAATTGGAAAGAAAGAAGTCAACATATCAATATTTACAGACTATATGACAGTATACATAATTGATCCAAAAATCCTACTAGGAGTTCTTACAGCTGATAAACCTTCACCTAAGTGGCTGGATATAAAATAAGCCAAAAAGAAAATCAGTAGTTCTCCTGTATACAAATGATAAGTGGGCTGAGAAAAAAATCAGGTAAACAACACCCTTCACAATAGTCATAAATAAGATAAAATACCTTGGTGTAACTCTAACCAAGCAAGTGAAAGATCTGTATGACAAGAAGTCTTTGAAGAGGGATATTGGAGAAGATATCAGAAGATAGAAAGATCTCCCATTATTATGAATCAATAGGATTAACATAGTAAAAATGGCCATCATACCAAAAGCAATCTACAGATTCAACACAATTCCAGTCAAATTACAAAAAAATTCTTCAGAGACTTTGAAAAAAAAAACTCAGCTTCATATGATCAAAAAATAAAACAGAGGATAGCTAAAATAATCCTGTACAATAAAAGAATTCCCATAGGTACCACCATCCCTGATTTTAAGCTCTACTATAGAGCGATAGTAATAAAAACTGAATGGTATTAGCATAAAAACAGACAGGTTGATCAATGGAATCAAATCAAGGACTCAGAAGGAAATCTAAACACTGAAGAACACTCGATTTTTGACAAAGAAACCTCTCAAGGATCATGGTTGGGTGTCAGCCCCTCTAAACCTCCAGGATTCAGAAGAAAAGCTATAGCAAGCAAAAACTGACTGCAAGAGGTTCAAGGGTAAACAAATTAACTCACACATGTCTTTTAATCATGTCCCATTTATTCTTCCTATGTTCTCCCCAATGCTTTCTACAGAGTTTCCCAGTGTTTCCCAATGATCTCTCGATGTTCCTCCCAATCCCACAAGGTTTCCAGTTTATATATCCACGGAGACATAATTATTTTTTAGGGCTAACAAGACAGACAATACCGGCAAGGAAGGCCCCTTTAGCCCAGAGGGGTTGTGTTTCTGAAGTTCTTCAGCAGGTACCAGAGAAGATTAGTTTAAATCAGTGCAGAATTTTAAGAAGATGAAAAAGGGGGGATTTGTTTACTAACTACATTTCTTAAGTGTGACTAGTTAAGTTGAAAGTTTATAATTGATAAACGTAGAGAACAAAAACGCGGGAGTGCCCTGACATTCTCTGTGTACTTCTGCTTCCTTCTGTGGAAGCTGGAAACACAGCATTTGCAGTAACCATGGCAACCAGCATAAGCTCTGGGAGGAAAGCAGAAGACACTGGTTTGTATTGGCATCTGGCTAGCTGAATTAAAGGGAGTTTGTTTGAAGATCGCCATTTCCAGCCCCTGGCTAAATGGGAGAAGGAATTCCTTTCTCTGGGGCTGGCTTAGTGATTTTTTTTCTGTATGTCTAGGGGTAAAGGCACAAACAGTAGATTTACTAGTCTAAGATCTTGTGTCAATGGAAACCAAAGTGAAGAGTAAATACAGAATATTAATAGCTTGTTAGGGTAGAGCAAAGACCAGTAGATTACATTCTCCTGAATCTGCTGCTAGAGAATCCAGAGCCACCCAAAGCTGTTTATTAGTGAGGGCAGACATGCTGTCTCTTCCACTCAGTGCCTGTCTTTTGAAGTTCTTAGGTGGTCTGTTTGCAAGGTTCACTTCCTTATCAGGTGTCCTGTCATTAAGAATAATTGTGGGGGGCTACCTTTCTGTAGATTCAACTGTGAGAATAAAGGTTTCTTTGACTGAGTGAATACATTCACACCAGGGTACCACAGTATGGGAAAAGGCCATCTCATTGTCAGTACAGAAAGAAGTTATGCCCAATAATTAATACACTGCTATTTTGGGGGGGGATAAATCACATTATGGAAAGGAGGAAAGCTATGGCTTCACAATATTTGTGGGCTTATAGCAGACACCAAAATTATACAATGGAAAAAAGAAATCGTTCAACAACCAGTGCTGGTCTAACTGGCTATCAACATGTAGAAAATGCAAATGAATCCATATGTATCATGCTGAACACAACTCAAGTCCAAGTGGATCAAAGACATCAGCATAAAATAAGATATGCTGAACCTTATAGAAGTAAAAGTGGGGAACAGCCTTGAACATATTGGCCCAGGAGAAAACTTCCTGAATATTACACTGAGAGTGTGAACACTAAGATTAACAATCAATAAATGGGAACCAATGAAACTGAAAAACTTCTGTAAGAACAATATCAAAACGACAAAACAGCAGCCTAAAGAATGGGAAAAGATCTTCACCAATCCTACATCAAAGAAAGGGGTGATTTTCAAAATATATAAAGAACTCAAGAAACTAGACATCCACAAACCAAATAATTCAGTTTAAAAATGGGGTACAGATCTAAGCAGAGAATTCTCTGTAGAGGAATCTCAAATGGCGGAGAATCACTTAAAGAAATGTTCAATATCCTTAGCCACTAGGGAAATGCAAATCAAAACAGCCCTGAGAGTCCATCTTATACATGTCACAAGTGGTAGCTCATGCTGGTGAGGATGCGGATCAAGGGGGACTCTCCTCCATTACTGGTGAGAATGCAAACTTGTAAAACAATTTTGGAAATCAATATGGTGATTTCTCAGAAAACTGGAACTAAATCTACCTTAAGATCCAGCTATGTGACTCTTGGATATATACCTAAAGGATCAAAGGAAGCTCTATCCTACCACAAGGACACTTGATCAACTATGTTCATAGCAGATTTATTCATAATAGCCACAAATTCAAAACAACCTAGATGTCCTTAACCTGAAGAATTGATAAAGAAAACGTGGTACATTTACACAATGAAATATTATTCACCTTTTAAAGACAATGACATCATTAAATTTACTGGCAAATGGATGGAACCAGAAAAAATCATCCTGAGTGAACTAACACAGACCCAGAAAGATTTAGGAAGCCTTTAAGGTATTTGCCTTTAAGACTTTTATTCAGGGTTCAATTAAGGATGCCACAAATAGCTGAAAGTGGGTTAGAAATTTAGAGGTTAAAATGTGAAAGGTGAGAAATCTACTCACAATGGGAATTGTCTGTCCATGTTTCTTTATCCTTCTCAAGAGAGAAGACAATCCATCATCTCTCATTGCTCCACCTGCTCCTTGTTCTCCTTGATCTACATTGTTCCTCCTTGTCCTTAGTTCTACCCATTACTAATGTGCCCAGTCATATATACCCTTGAACCAGTAATTCCCCAGCCCTAGCAGGTTCCAGGGCTGGAATTCTTTTGCCCCATAAAAAATCAGATAAGAGTTTTCACACACACACACACACACATACACACACACACACATCTGTGGGAGTGGCTAGTACACAATCTGGTGAACTCCTTAATGGAGGAAGTTAGTTAAGAAAGGAATTGAATTGGCCAGGCGGTGGTGGTACATGCCTTTAATCCCAGCACTCAGGAGGCAGAGGCAGGCAGATCTCTGGGTTCGAGGCCAGAGAAACCCTGTCTTGAAAAACCAAAAAAAGAGGGGGGGGGTTAAAGCATCAGAGAATTCTAGAGGGGAAGGTTAGAGCACTACACTTCATTTTCAGGTGGTCAATAAAGAG
>JAQHUG010000115.1:4714084-4751372 GCA_028555095.1 Dicrostonyx torquatus
TAGTGCAATGAAAGCTCTCAGGAATATGTAAGGGTGACCCTAACAAAGACCCTCAGCAATGGGTGACAAGTAATCTGAACTGTCCATCTCTGTAACCAGGCAAGATTTCCAGTGGAGGGAATGGGATACCTACCCAGCCACAAAACCTTTGACCTACAAGATGTGCTGGGATAAAAGTGGCACAAAAACTGTGGGCATGGCCAAACAATGACTGGTCCAACTTGAGACCCATACCATGAGAGGGAGCTCACCCGTGACACTGCTTGGATGGCCAGGACCTAGAGGCATGGTAACCCAGAAGACCTGGGCTAGAACAAAACACAACTGTAGAAAAAGAAAGTCAATAAAATGATTTCTGATGAAAATCTGCTACAATCATAGATTGGTGTCTAGTTCAATGATCATCAGAGAGGCTTCACCCAGAAACTGGTGGAAACAGACACAGAGACCCACAATCAAATATTAGGCAGAGCTGGGGAATCCTGCAGTAGAGGAAGAAGAAACATTGTAGGAGCCAGCGGGGCCAGGGAGGCCATAAGAAAACCCACAGAATAGCTTGGACTCATAGTGGCTCACAGAGACTGAATCAACAACCAGCAAGCCTGCATGGGACTAACCTAAGCACTCTGCATATACTCTATAGTTATATAGCTTGGTCTTCTTGTGGGACTTCTAACAGTGGGAGCAGGGACTGTCTCTGACTCTGTTGCCTGCTTTTGGGACCCTTTCCTCCTATTGGGTTGCTTTGTCCAGCTTCAATAGAAGAGGAGGTACCTAGTCTCACTGTAACTAGATACGCCATGGCTGGTTGATATCCGTCGGAGGCCTGCCCTTTTCTGAAAAGAAGATGATGATGAGGAGTGGATGGGGGGCCAGAATGGGGAAGAGGGATTGGAAGGAAGGAAACTGTGGTCCAGATGTAAAGACAAACAAACAAGCAAATACAAAAAACTTACTTTCTCCATGAAATTTCACAGAATGTGTATATATTCAATAAATCTTCTTAGTATAAAGGTTGATACAGAGATATTCATATTATTATGAGTGATTAGTCATTAGTGATTATTCATCAATGCATCTATATTCTAACTGCATGCATGTACATTTACTGTTTCTGTTGGGATTCCTGGACCAAATATTTCTACTGTGTTAGGGCAGGAATCATTCAACTGTAGTCCATAAACCAAATCTGGCTGTTCATATGGTCTTTGAGCTAACGGGAAAATATAGGCATTAGCCTTCTGGCTTATTGTCTGGGCATCTATACAATATCCTCACTTTATCCTCTTTAACTTCTAATCAAAATTCCCATTCAGTTATGTAACAGCACAATTGCCAACCTCTGCCCTAGAGTGGTAGGAAAGGAGAGAGGCCTTGGCATTCTCCTAAGAATATGCCTATTAGTGAAATCTACTCTTGGCTCTGAGTTTTAATGCCCAAGGCCAAGTAGTAGGGTTCCTGAAGATATTGTTCTGTTTACTGTAAATAACAGAGAGCTAGAAGACAGGTAGAAAAGAGAGCGGTATGCAGGAAGATACACCAGGCTAGACTTTCCAACTTGTACACTTGTTAAAGTCTTCTTAAAATGTTTTATATTTTAGGTATTACTATGCATCCCAGGAGGATCTTGTACTCACGATTCTGTGAGATCCTTCTGAGGATGGGATTGCAGGCATGAGCCACCACACCACACCTGATCAATACATTCATGTCTTCATCTTTTTCTTTTCTAAGACTTTAAAAAACAAAACAAAGCACAAAAATATGAACAGCTCAACACACCTATGAAAGAGGGTAGCATCACTTGGCCTTCTCATTTGTGAGGTGCTTTATAAGTGGGTTTGTGGATCAAATCCTGCATCTGGGTCCTGGGTTGGGCAAATGAAGTATACCTGTGGCAATGATTTTAGCATCTCCATACATGAAAAAACGTGGGATAAAAGAGCAAATGCCCACCTAGAAATTGGTACCTTTCTCTGCCTGAGAAGAAATGCAGGCATCTAATTATTGCATGGCATAGATGGCTAGCCTGAGTTTCCTAGGGCGATCTGGCATCTTTGGTAGGAAACATTTCCGTCTCAGTTAGGTACCACACCATATATAACAATAGCAAGTGCCTGGACCCTGGAATAGGGGGTTCAAGAGAAAACAGAGATCTAGAAAGAACATCTGTTTGGCTATGTCTTGTTTTTTTCATATCCATGCAATCAGCCATCTAGGTGCCGAGACCTGTCTCGATTCAGGGTTTTTTAAATGGGAGAAAAGACAAGTAGGGTTTCTGATGTTGAGGATGTAGGAAGTTAAGGCCTATCTCCCTATCGGGTCAAAAGGAGCCAACCTGGTGTCTGCCTGGCACTGTCAAAGGTCCTGATCGTGCCTAGCCAATGAGGGACCACCAATTGATGCTTCTTGAGTGCCTAGCAACAGGCACTGTCAGAGGTCCTGATCGTGCCTGTGTCTAGCCAATGAGGTACAACCATGCAATGTCAACTGTCAAGAGATCAGAATGCCTGGGTTCTGGGAGGTTTTATAAGTTCCCTCCCCTCCACCGTTGTTAAATAAAGGAGTCTGATGTACGCCTGTTGTAAATGGGGGGAGAGGTGCAGGTTGTGTTCCCCAGCCGCCAGCCGCTAGCCCACTCAGCTGCTGGCCGCCTGTACCCGAAAGAACCACAGGAGAATGGTATTCATTCAAACTCTGACTAGCCCATTATCTCTAGCCTATTCTTGGCTAGCTCTCACATCTAAACTAACCCATTATAAAAGTCTGTATGTCACCACGAGGTGGGTGACTTACCGGACGGTTCTATGGTACTTCCCTCTGCGGCGGGGGCCTCATGGCAACTGGCCCACTTCCTTTCTTCTCCTCCCAGAACTTCCATTCTGTCTACTCCGCCCACCTAAGGGCTGACCTATCTATAAGCCAGGCAGCTCTTTATTCAACCAATAAGAGTAATACAAAATACAGGAGAACACTCCCACATCATACGCCTTCTCCCTGACTCCCAGTATCTGAGACATTGACACTGCACCTTCTCCCCCCCTCCCATGAGGAAGACATTAGGGCCCAGCAACATAAAGAGTTCATATCTTGTCAATAGTAGTGACAGATATAAGCAAACTATCAAAAAAAATGAGAAGTACATCTAGAAAGGTATACTGTGAAGGGAAGGACACCTGGAAGAGTAACCAGGTGATGTCCACCTCAGGAAGGGGGTGTGATACTTGAGAATATTCAGAAAAGATGAACATGAATCAGACATGTGATTAGTCACAGAGACATGACCCAGGTAGAAGAAACAGCAGTACATAAACTCAAAACATGAAGGGTCAGAAAGGAGAGAAGTAGGTGGAAAGGGATAAAGACAAGAGCAGTAGAGCAGGGCCATATTGTGACGAGATGTGTCCCTGATTTGATTTTGGTTTTTCACATGAAGTGAGGGGAAAGATCAAGTGTGCATCTGAGATCTGGTCCGTGATCTTTGAACCTGGCTATTCCAGAAAGTCATTTAGGTAAATCAGGAGCCAAAAGGGCGTGCATGAAGCTACTCAATCTGGGGTTCAGTGTGCAACACAATTTGAGGGGCAAGTGTGGGAGTCAAATGGAGGACTAGGGAGCTGGGAGGATATAGGTAGGGGCAAGCAATGATAAAAGATGCCAGAAGATCAGACGCATCATCTTTTGCCACTAACTAAAGGTTCTTAGTAGTCTTCTTTTCCTCTGATTGGTTTGGTCAACGCTCATTAGAACAGCTTCTTCTTGTAGTAGATGGTAATAATCACAGAGATCTACAATAAGACATACGTAGAGAGTGAGAGGCTTTAGAGCACTCAGTTCTAAATTGGATGTCTTCCTTAAAGCCCTGCCATGGATGCTCAGAAATCTATGTGAGGAAGTATGAATATTGTAAGAGCCAGAGGTGAAGACTAACTCCAGGGAAATAGCATCATCCAGACACAGAAGGATTGATGCACATATATGAACATCCAGAAACTGTGGCAGTATGCACCAGACCTGCAAAGTTCAAGCCAGATGTAGTCCCAGCACTGAGGGGAGGAAATGGACATGGGCTCACACTCTGAAGAAGCTATTTGCAATTATTGATACTCACTGGTAAAGGGAACATCAGCTTTCTCCCTTGAAATACCAAGCACATACCAGGGCAGGCCCCTTATACAAGAGTAGTTGGCCAACACAAAATGAACTGCATGTTTGATTTTTTGTTTCATTTTGTTTTGCTTCAGCTTTTCTTTTCTTTTTCTTTTTTTTTGTCTTGTTGGTCTTTTGTTCATTTGTTTTGATTTTCTTGGGGGCATTGATGAAAGAGAAAGACGGTAAAGTCTTGTGGTTACAGAGATGGGGAAGATCTGGTAGGAGTTGGGAGGGGAAACCATGGTCAAAATACATTGCATGAGTATATATATTCATGCAATATATATATAATATCTAGAAATATGTTGAACTTAACGTTTCCTGTTTAGGTTTCTCTAGTCTCTGGTAGTTAAAAATCTGACACAGCCTGCATGGTGATGCTTGTCTGTAACTCGAGATCATGGGACACAGAAGCAGGAGAAGCATTGCAAGTTTGAGGCTAGCTTGGTCTACATAATGAATTTCAGGCTAGCAGGAGGGAGGAGGCATCAAAACTCAAGTGAAAAGCATGAGTCATAAGATACAATAAATAAAGGTCTAGATAAATATGAGCCCGTGACCCAGTGTCAGGACACGCTGTAGGTGGTTAGAGTAGGGCGAACATCTTTGAAAGAGGACAGAGAAAAACTGAATAATCTCTTGGAATCAGGCGGCAGGTGGTGACAGATCTGAAAGACCAAGCTAAGGAATGACATGATGAGAACATTCCAGATCAAGGCTTCTGTGGTCTCCTTTTCTAACAATTAGACAAAACATACTTTATAGTAACGCTCATCTCTTCAACCCACTACCTGGATCAGATCAATATTAGCATGCCTTTTAGAGGAGGGGAGGCTAGGAGTGACTCTCTGGAGAGATATGAGAAGTCTGCTAAGAGGCAAATTGTGCTCTTTTTTCTTTCCAAACACAAAAAAGAAAGCTGCAGGCTAATGAAAGGTATCAATCATTATTTACTTCAAATGTTGGGCCCTCTCATAACAAAAGCTTCATTCTCTGTAATTTTATCATTGTTCCCTGACATGAAGGCATTGAAATCCATTTACACCTCCAGCTCTGGGTATGAGGGTTACCTACTGCTCCCCCTCAGTTGCTGGTTTGGGTCTATAATGCTATTTATAAGGTCTTCCTCAGTGAAGGTGTGGGGTACAGCCGCACCAAACTCTCCTATTTCCTCCCATTTGACAACTGGCATGTTGTCTGAAAACACAGACTATTTTGAAGGGGTTCCTGTCAGGCATACATAGCCACAAGGATAAAATTAGTTAAGTTTCACTGCCTTGTCCAAAATTAAATCTTAATGACCTAAGAGCAAGAAGCAACTCTAAGGAAAATATTTTATTTTATTTTTTACCTAAAAATGTACTTAATTCCCATTCACACACCCAGGTATGTACACTCAAAGAAGATTGAAAATGACTGTTATTTTCCCTAGGATATAAATTCTGAGTATCTTTTACGCTTTTAATATGTGGCAAGAGCAGATCTCAGTAAATTTCCATCAAGTATGTCATACTTCAGAAAAATCAAGGCACTGAAGCCAGCAAGGACAACTTTAGCTGGCTAGGATGGCACCTAGTGTCATCAACTTCTAGAAACACCAAGACTTAGGAAAAGCTCAGGGATCCACTCATCTGGCAAAAGCCCATTCCTTATGGAGAATGTCCTCTCCATCTGTTTGCCTTTGACCTTAGGAATTTCTGAGTGTGGAGACATCTTGAATATCCTCATTGTCATTGTCTGAACTTTTGTATCATGAAGAAAACATCACAATCCATAAGGTAGTGTGTGTGTGTGTGTGTGTGTGTGTGTGTGTGTGTGATATTTGCATTTAAGGACTTCATGGAAGGTAGTTCATAAATGAAGAATCAAACAAAAGAGACAGAGACAATGTGTCAACTAAGATTGATATAAGCAAGCTGCATAGACTGAGTGGCTTATACAATTTATTTATCATAGTCCTGTAGGTCTGGACTGTATGAGGCCAGGGTATGTCAACAGGTGTGCATACTAAAGTTGAATATTGTCAGGTTCTCCACAAGTTTCACATAACCCAAAGAACTCACCAGAGGCTCTTCGCCAGGGTCACTAATCATATTCCTGAAGGAGATACCCTCATGATCAAATCATCTTGCAAAAGTATCACAGAATGGGTGATTTGAGAAAGAGAGAGAGCAGAAATCCAAACTCCAAAGTCAGCGGTGTTCAATCAGCAGCTAGGGCTGCTTTGTGTTGGACTTTTGGAGTACTGGCTGTGCATCGTTTCCTGGATTCTTGGGATTTATAAAAAGATGACCTTTCAGCTCCAGCAAAAGCAGAAGCATCTATGTTCTTTCTTACTGCAAAACCCTTACCCCTAAGGTGACCTGAAGACTCCTTGAACCCAATCAGCTGATACTACACACCAGTCTCCATCTCAGAGCTCCTGAATCACAAGGTTCTGGAAGGATGGGGAACAAGAATCTACATTTTCAACAAGTATCACACACCAGTGGAATCTGAGAAAAAGCTTTCTTCACAGAAACTTCTTCAAAGGCATTTTGCCTGTGGAAGTTTCTAAAAATATAAAGTACAAAAATTCAAGCAAATCCCTATTGCAATTTCGCGTATTCAAAGTGTCTTTAAGTCATTTTAAAATGCTGTAATAGTGATGGTGAGTAAGTTAGCGCACCAGCAGTAAACACTCGTAATAATCACCCTTCCTACCACAGTGGCTTCTGACTATTCTTAAAGGAGCATGTGTCTATTAAAATCAGGATCGTGTGTACTGCACTGTATGTCACAGGCAGCTATCTATATCCTCTATTTCCATGCTCTTTTACGGGTCATAAAGAAGCTGATGTGTAAGGACAGGATTTTTCTACCAATCACAGGAGTAAGGGGATGTTAAAGTACTTCCAGAGTTACCGAGCAAATTTTCTAACGATGCGTCCCCCACTGCAAAGCTCAGCTAGGAACCAAGAAGCAACTAAGAAGCCAGGCCTCAACCTCAGATGATTTCATTCCTGAGACTGGGCGAGAGACAGACCCCAGCTTATTAACTTCACCAGGAAGCACCATGAACAGCAAAACAGACATGAACAGTGAGGACTTGGAGAAGGTGCGGTCAGCCGACGTGAGGAGACAGACGGGAAGGTGTCCTTTAAGACTGTACTCAGACAACCTGGATGGCACTGCCAGTGAGTGGGCAGGCTGATTTACTTACTCTAAGTGCTGCCGGGAGTGAAAAGACTATACCAGATTCCCTTTGCACCTCTTCTGCCATGCGTGTCAGATGGCAAAACCTCAAGGGGATGGTACCTACTGGTCTAAAATACCTCAGCACAAAGGTGCTGCTTCATGCTTTTCTACATTTCTTATGGTGGTTAAGTTAGAGCATTTCCCGTAGGCTTGGTCTCCGGTTGGACGCATTCTTTGGTAGGTCAAAGAGCTGTGACATTGCTAAGGAATTTGAAGTTTCAAAGCCACACCTCATTCCTGCTCTGGATTCTTACCCCTCTGGAACTATGAGCCCACATAAACTCTTTTCTTCTTACATTGTCTTGAGCATGGCGCTTTATCTCCACAGCAGAAAAGTAACTAAAACACTTTTGTTTCAATAAATATATCAATTTTTACCAAACTGAAATGAACAGACTAGGTACTAAATGTATACGCCTTACAATTTAGAGAGAAGGCGAGAGCCGTAGACATGGACAGAAAAGGTGTTACGAAGTGTACTTATTGTAGGGGCCCCATTTAAAACATAAGAGAGAAACATGAAAGGGAGAATTAATTCACATGTAGAGGAATCTTCTGAGGAGAAAAGTTTTTGATCTTGAACTCAACCTACCTGAAGATTTAAGATCTTTAAGGTTCAAATTGATTTAGGGAACAAATAAGTCAATTCTATAGGGTCAATTATAAGAAAGAATAAATATTACATAAATAAGCTTTTGCTGTATAGAAGAGTCCATTATGAGGGCACTATGTCAGAAACACAGATACAAAGATCTGTGCCCTCCCACAATGTCAGCATTTAATAACAGCAAGTTCACAAGGTACAATGATTTCATTGGCAGTAATTTGTCAAATAACCCCACTTCCCTCAATAGCCTTTGTCAGGGACCATTTGCCCTAATAATTACAGAAGGTCATCAAAGGCCTTTAACTTAGAATGTTTAACAGAGCCAGCTAGGATTTTTGACTCTAGGAAGCTTACAAAGATAAGGAAGCCATTGCCTCCAGGAGGTTTACAGAGATTCCCCTCTTCCTTAGTTAGCTATCCACAAAAGAATGTTTGCACAGGTATGCTAGTTAACTAACTAGGTGTTTATTACCCCCAGTTCCCGCTCCCTGCCTCCACCTCCAACAGCTCCCCATTTTTGGGCTATATATACTGGCATTGTCCCTTAATAAAGTGAGACCTTGACAAGAGAGATTTTGCTTGGTCTTGTTCTTTTCTCTCGCCCATGATTTTCAGGTAGGAGCCTCTTCGGACCCTGAATAACTGGACCCATGGGTCGGGTTCAAGCCTTAGCTGAGACAAACATGAGTTTTTTATTCCAACCTTAATTACTAATATTAACTCTCAGATCATACAATACACACCACATAGTAAATATATTAACATATATACATATATGTAGGTTACAGAATGACTGTAAAGGCTTAAGAGGTGGCAGTAGAGTTCACAGAGTTTCAAAGAGACCCACGAGGCAGGAAAACTGATGTAGATGAAACCGGAGTCTTGGCCAGGGACTGTATACAGTACCTGACCCCTGGCTCTGTTGGAGATCTGCTAGAGATGGGTCTATATGCTCAGAGTTGGGCTGCAGAAATGAGACGTGATGGAGGCTACGCAGGCAGAGGATGGTCCAGATGGACAATACATAGATGGATGAAGGTTTGAATGGATGAACAGGTAGACAGACAGATGATAGTTCAGGTAGATCACATCATCAGTGGAGTCAGAGCAGAGCTGAAACTCCTGGGAGTATTAGAAGTTTTCTATCAGTTCCTTGATACATACCTGGGGTATTATATTGAGATGACAGGTCAGTGGGGCCATCAACACTGATTGCTAACACTGATTGCTAACACTGATTGCTAGGTGTCTTCTCCTTCAGAGGATCCAGATGAAAGAGCTGAGCTTTTTCCTCAGTCTTGAGTGTCCAGTAGTTCTCAGGACTGGTTTTCCTGATATGATTTTAATAAACTCATGGAATCCTACAATACCAGTTACTTGAATAACTCTACAGGGTGGCATCCTTTGTTCTTTCTAGAATAAGTCATTTCTCTGTACCTGGTAGGTAGCATTGGACCGTTGGTGGGTGTTTACATGTCTACTAAAAAGCCTCAGTCCTAGAAATAGTATCAGATACTGCTGGTAAAATAAAGTCTTTGGGGGACAAAGCAGAATCTGGGAAGCACTGTTTTATACGTCACAGAATAACACAGAGTGGAGAGTAGCCTGATCAACTTCAGTGTTGAATATGTATAGACATGTGTTCTTGTCATTACTCCTTAAGTAATTTATGATACATAGCACATAGCTGTATAATAAGCAACCAGTTTAAACAACAGATCATCACATGGGGACTATTAACACAGCATTTGCTGCATGTTAGACAAAATAATTCAGAGAGGATTTAAAGCATATGGGGATACACATGGATCACAAGCAAATGCACCTTTTATTAAAGTCTCAAGAATCTTCCAAGTTTCTTATCTTTAGGGGTTCTGGAGCCAATTACTTTATTTTCTTTGTTTTTTTGTTTTTTCAAGACAGGGTTTCTCTGTGTAGCCCTGGCTATTCTGAGCCTTAAAACTAATAAATGTATATACAAAACCACATTCTGAATTAATTTCATTTGTTAAAAAAATCTTTGCTTTGGACCAGGGGCAAGAAGGAGGACATTATATGATAACACATTCCTAAGGCACCTCCTCTCATGCTATAACTATTTAAAAAACACTCAGATTTCAAAATCCCAAATCCTAATGTCAAACTAAGTATATTAACTGCTTCAAGCTCCCTAGGTAGGAGAGCAGGAGAGGGGCAGGAGCAGCTGGAGTGGCTATCACTATGCCTTTTAGCATGAAGAAAAGCAAGTCCACACAGGATGCTCCATGCGCCCAACCCACTAGGAGCAGATTTGTAATCACTGTGGCTCCCACCGGTTCGAGCTCCCGGCATTGTTGCTGTTAAGTTAGTGCCTGAACTGAATGGGTACCACCTCCACAAAGTGATGCCAAATGTCCACTCATCTCGGATCCTCCAAACTGAGGTTGCCCTTTGGTGAGGACCTTAGCAAGCCATCTCATCCAGCCCTGAAAGTCAATACCTGAGTCCTCTCCCCACCCAGAAGGTGAATTGATATTGAAGGAAGCTTGTGCTGTGTTACAAAATAAGCCCTTAAAAAACAATGAGCAAATGGAAAATAGAGTGTCTTTTATTGATTGTGATGTTTCCACTTAACTCGATTCTGGCAGGGGAGCTTCTGAGGTGGCGCATGTGCACAGAGCAAGGGCACTGCCACGGTCGATAACTCCAAGGAAATGGACAGCCCTGTCTACCTAATGGATCTCTCTAATTTCCTCCATTGGAATCCAACTTGGGATTAGTCACTAGACAAATATCTCAATGGCTCCTCTGGACGGTGTTTGCCTTCAAAGCAATTTGGTAAATGTCAGTTGAGCATCTTCACGGGATCTGAGTCTCTCTAAGCCCATATGGCATCAAGGTGTTCTGCTGCTTTCTGTGTGATCCTCTCCATTTTTCCATATTTATTTTCTCAGAACAGGCCTATTAAAATGCACACTCCCGTGAAGCAGGTGTGTGTGTGCTCAATAAAACATTTTGTCAAAAAAAGTTTCAGTAATTCCTTAAACTCTCCCTTTTCCCCTCTCAAGTTCTTTTCAATATCATTTCCAATGAATGTTTCATAGTGGAGGAATTTCAGATACCTGGAAATGTTGCAGAGACAGTGCAGTGAGCTTCTCCAGTGTCCTTGCTAAGCAGGGTAGCCACCCTCCAGTGCCACTGTATGAGTATGGTATATATATTGTGTTAGTATGGCATATATGCTGGAAACACCACCTGGTTAACTCCAAGACTAGCTGTATTTCTCGTACACCTTGTCTCTGCTCCAAGATTTAGTACACAGAGATGTTCTACTCGGTTCTCCGGAGCCCTGGTTTCCTCTGGCCTATTGTCTAGTCTTTGCTTATAATCACCTTGCCATTGTTGGGGACAATGACCTTTGTGAAAGTACTTGTCTCATGATTCAGGTTAGTTTTTTCTGGCTAGCTTGGGCTGGGAGGGGGAGGTTAGCAGTGAACACCTGTAGGTGACCTTCCTTCTCAGCTGCACTTTCTCGAGTGTAGCTTCTCACAAACCGTGCCAGATTTGATTAAGTGGCCAGGGGGTATCTAGCAGTGTTGCAAGAAGGTGGGTCAAACCCATGTGAATGTGAGTCATAAATGTTATGCCTAGATTAGGGGGTTCCCCCCAAACCACCGTGGAGTCAGCACTGAAAAAGAAAAGAAAAAGAGCCTCTATTCAAGCTCAAATTTGGACCTTTCATTTATCCAACAGCGATGAGGTCAGATCACCATGAACCCAGTTGGGTTGGGGAATTTTTTTTCTCATAGCAGAGGTTTAGGTGAGGGAATTTTTAGGGTTCAGGATCCCTGATTAGTTGACATTTGCTAGAGATGTCTTGGGATGAAATGGGGTGGATATGTGCTGGGCTAAGGGACATCAAGTCATCCTTTCTACAGTGGTTGGAATGTTAGATATTTACCCTTGGATGGTCTGTTCCTGGGTGGTACCTGGGTGGTCTTTCTCAAGCCTGTAGCGTTGGGTCCCACAATAAGCAAGTTAAACTGTTGGAGCAAGCAACCAAAAAAAAAAAAAAAAAAAGAAAGCATCACGTGGATGGCCCCAGACATCCAAGGATTATACTAGCCCATTACAGCAGCTATAGAAAATTAGGACAACTTAAAAATTTACCCCCTTCAGAGAGCTCCTCCGTGTCCCATGGAGAGAAAAAGTTTCCAGAGTTCTTCTTTTTCTTTCTTTCTTTCTTTTTGTTTTTTTTTTGTATTTTTTGAGACAGGGTTTCTTTGTAGCTTTGGAGCCTGAACTGTAACTAGCTCTTGTAGACTAGGCTGGTCTCGAACTCACAGAGATCCGCCTGTCTCTGCCTCCCGAGTGCTGGGATTAAAGGCGTGCGCCACCACCTCCCAGCTAACCCAGAGTTCTTAAGTCACATGCTTACTAGATACTGTGGGCAGTATCCTATCTTTTTGTTCTCACATTTAATAAATAAAAATAAATCCAAAGTCATGTGTCCCACTCAGTTCTTCATTTGGGACACAAAGAAAGTAGATATGACACCAGGGAGCAACATTGAGTTCCCCTCCAGAAACTACAGGTTTCTCTTCTGTGAACCTTTCCTTTTGCTAAAGCAGCAAAGATAGAAACTGTGATGTCATGAGCAAGCAATCTTGATAGATAGTATCTGATAATACTAACAGTTAAAGTACTGCAGTTACGTCAGCGTTCATAGAAATAGAAGTTGAGACATTGGAGAGGGGGAAGGTATCAAGGAACATATTCACTTCCAAAATCTGGTTACAAAGCTCTTCTGAAATCAGATGTTCATCTGCAAGCATCACTCATGGATCAGCGTCAATCTTCCAAGACTAAGTCATAGAACCATTTGTTTGCTATCTGCCGCACAGCAGGCTGACACTCACTTCAAAAACTCTTGAGATAGCTTAAGTTGAAATTAGCAATTGCCGACTAAAAATTCATGACTTTGCCCTTCCGAAGAGGTGAGAATACAGTTCTGTGTAACTGGAGGGACACTAGCCCACTCAAGCATGTGGTTCTGGCCAGCCCTGCCCTTCTCCCCGATTCCCTACATCCTCGTAAAAGCCATTAGTTTACATCCCTAAAGCTTGTCACCAAGATCTATTCCCTTATTCAGCTACTTTCTCTTCCTAAGGCTGACTGCCAAAGTCTATCAACCAAAACCCCACTTTGGCTCACCTAATTAACATCCCCAATTAAAGTCAAATCCCTCATCCTAAAACAGGGATTCCCCCTTTGCCCTTATAAACCACCATTTGCCTAGTGCCACATCTGCCTCCTCTCTATGCAGAGGCAATCTTTTGTCTCTCCAGGACAAATACCTTTGCCCCTTCTGCCTTGTTCCTTCCCCTTCTCCCTTCCCCTCATCTCCTTTATCACCACATCCTAGCCCATCCTAACACAGACCTTCCCTTTTTCTCTTAAGAAAGACAACTACAAGGTCATTTGCTGTTATTTTTCTGCCCAAATCAGAAAGCAGCCACTTTTCTCCTCAGCTTAATAAAAGAACTCTTGGTGGAAAAAAAAGGTGTTTGGGTGTAGTTTTTGCCTAATTGGCTAATTGGGGGTGGGGTCTTGAAGAGAGCCGTTCACTGTTTGCTATTCAGGAATCCCATCAGTAACAAATTCTACCAGTAGAGCTTGGGAAAAAAAAAAAAAAAACAAGAAAAAGCAGTTTCGTCTTTTAAGAACCTTAGCAATGGAGCCTCTAGCACATAAAAACAAAAGTTTCTGCAATAGTGTTCTTCATGGTAGCAAAACCCACAGCACACCAAAGGCTTGCTTTGCACGCTGTGATGCTCTAACACCATGTGGAGGACATGCAGAGAGTCTCAATTCCACCTCAGCTTTCCGGAATACAGTCTCCTCCCCTCTCTCCCCCTCCCCTTCTCTCTCTGTCTCCTTCTCTTTGTGTGTATTATATGTCTTACATGTATGTATGTGTGTTATCATGTGTATAAATACAGGCATGCACTTCCATGGCAAGTATGTAGATGTCAGAGGATACAGGTGTTAGTCATCACCTGTTTGAGTCAGGGTCCTTGTTCAACACTGTATATGCCAGCCTCGCTGCTCTGTGAGCTTCCTGGGATTCTGCTGGTTTGTCCCCTATTGCTTATCACAAGGGGAACACTGCAACTGCAGATGTGTGTGCCCAGCTTTAAGCCAATCCTTAGGTTCTCATGCTTACAGGCATAGCGCTTCACCCACAGAGACATCTCCCCAGCCCAGAAAGTGCATCTGAAGCATTAGATCCCCAAGTGAGGCAAACACCATTAGAGTTTAATAAACAGCCTTGGGAATTACCTATGAAGACTCAGATGTGAGAGAAAAACACCCAACTCATGAAAAAGACATGTAGAGGGACTTCAGTCTCCTGGTTTTCATGAATATGTTAATACATGCTTTAAGAACATACTGTGCTAACAGAATTTGTCATATTAGTTTGGATTACACCATTTGATTTACATCTCAAAGGCAAAATAATGTTACTGGACAAACTGCCAGCTAAAGGTACCAAAGTGCATACACGTACTTTTAAACAAAGTCTTTCCTTGCAAAAAATAAATTAAAAAAAAGCTTCATAATGGACGAGATACACAAACCCACATCTGCTTATTTTGGATTCATCTCACTGTATCCCACTGTTACGTGTCTACCCAGCAGGTCTTCTAACAACATAAGTTTGCTTTTGGTCACCACAGAAGGATACATGGTGACTTGCCTTAGCTCTGCTCTGACCGTAGCTACTTTGTTTCTGGTTGTATGTTAACAGGTAAGAGATTTACAGAATCCTACAGTCCCATTCCTTACTGATTTTTAAAATTGTTTGGTATAACTTTAAAAAGAAAAAGAACCATGCCCCAGAAGGAATTGTAGGTGCGGTTATGAGCCGGTGTGGATACAGGGTAGCAGAGTGAGACATGGGTAAAGACTTGGCAACAATTCCAAGTGAGTCATCTTCGGGAAGTGGGATGAGCCAAAGACAGAAGCATCAGAGAAGCCAAACTGACAACTGTGTGAACAGGTGGGAAATAGGAAACCAGGAAACTTCTAGAACCCTACAAAGTAGAATTATGTCTGACTTGGTCCACCACCAGCTGTGTAACATAGATCAAGGTACTCAACCTCTCAGAAGCTACAATTTCCTTATTTGTCAGATGGGATAATGATAGGACATACTTCAGAGGAGTGTCACAGAGCTCACGACACAATGCACCACACCCAACATTATCTGTCACTATCACTCTTCCCACCATCGTATATAATACATGCAGGTGCTTTTGCAATACCAGGCACACCTAAGTATCTAACAAACTTCTATTTCTGTTGTGATATAGGAGTTGTTATGCTGAATTCTAAGATTTAAAATTTTAAAAATTATTGAATAAACTGAGGAAAATGAACTAAAGAGTGAAGTTTCTTCTAACCTCCGCTGGCCTCACTGGATCCATCTCCAACCTCAAGAACCTCTCAAATGTGGCTTGTAATTCCTCCTCAAAGTTCCATCCCTGGAAAGAGGAAAGTCTCCTCATGCTGGAAGCTGACATGATGGGTGAGGTCAATTTTTGGGAGAGGCATCCAGTCCTCAGGATGAGTTGCAATGTTTTTCTGAGACACATAACAAAGGTCACCCCAGAGACAACTTTCCTTAATTGACGATGTTCCCAGTCACCAGAGAAGCCAAATGTACCTCGTGCGAATGTCCCACTGACATCCTGCATCTTGACAGCTACAATTCTTCCTTTTTCAATTTCAATTCTTATTGATTTTCAAGATTCTCATTTCAGAGATGTATGCCTTCATTGTACTACAGTGTTTAGCCATTTATCTGTGCCTGCTTTTATATGCTAGATTGATCTTTTAGTACCAAGGCTTCGGGGGGAGGGGAGAGCTGTTATTCAGGTGCCATCGCCCTCACAACCTATTAAGTGGAGACATTTTACCATCTAAGCTGAGGGAAAGATCCTAAAACAGCAGAGACTCATGCTCATACTTGGTAAGGAAGCAGCAGCAGCCAGCAATGAGCTACCTCTGAACCTCTGAACAAGAACAACAAAAGTATAAGTTAGGAACAGCTGTCTCTGGGAAGAGCTGGGTGACAGGATCACCCCTGCAATGCTTGACTTCAAAGGTCACTACTCTCTGTGGGATGTCACAAAGAATATCACATTTTTCATTTTCAAGAAATAAAACCTTGCATGGGTTTGGTTGTAGTTAGAAATGATGGTGGTCATTTTTTTTTCTTATCACATGACATAAATAGCTTCAGAAGTATGGAGCCATTTATGTCTCTCTTAGGGTCTCTTTATTACCTTGCTTCTCTGGAATTATAGATTGTAGGCTCATCATCCTTTGTTTGATGCCTAATATTCACTTATGAGTGAGTGAATACCGTATTTGTCTTTCTGGGTCTGGGTCACTTGAGATGGTTTTCTCCACTTCCGTCAATTTGCCTGCAAATTTCAAGATGTTGTTTTTTTATTACTGTGTAGTACTCCATTATGTAAATATATCACATTTTATTTATCCATTCTTTGGAGCATCTAGTTTGTTTCCAGGTTCTGGCTATTATGAATAATGTTGCTATGAACAAAAGAGTCAAGACCATGATGGGGAAACCCACAGAAAAAGCTGATCCAAACTAGTGGGAACTCACTGACTCTGGGAAATCTGGATAAGACTGATCTAGCCAGTGACAATGGGTGGCTTGGGCAGTTTGTGGGGCCACTGGCAGTGAGACCAGGAGCAATCCCAAATGAATGGTCTGGCTTCTTGGAGCCTGTTTCTTATGAAGAGAAACCTTGCTCAGCCTAGACACAAGAGGGAGGGTCTTGGTCCTGCCTTAATGTGGTGATGTGACAGAATTCATTGACTCCCCATGGGAGGGAGGCCTTACCCTCGCTGAGGAGGAGCAGATGGGGAGGGGGAGTGGGAAGGTGGGAGAAGAGAGAAGGGATAGAGGGGGAACTGAGATTAGTATGTAAAAATAAAATAATGTTTAAAAAGTATGGAAAAGGCAAATGAAATAAACCTGGGTGAGAAAAATTTATTAGCTAGTTTTTTCAAGAAATAAATTCTAGCATAAATGTTACAGTTTTGCTTGACTAAATTAACGGACTCAGGATGGGTAAATAAACACTGCTTGGGAATTTAGAGAGTTAGGTATGCAGTACCTGCCTAGCATGCAAGACACTGAGTTCTATTCCCAACACTTAAAACATGGGAATGAAGGCAGGACCAGAAACATTTATGGTTTAAACAAGTTCTTACTTTTCTCTATTAGCCTAATGTCAACAATTTTGTCTCTAGTGATTGTGAGGTTTTTGCCACTATGTTTCTTCAAGTCATGCTGTTTCCTATTGTAATGGTTTAGATAAAATGGTGCAGCTCCCATGGTGGTGGTAGTGGGCCATGAGGGGCAGCTGGGTCCCACCACCCAAGGCCTTTGTGGATCCCAGGCAGGTGGGCAACAGAGCAGCTGGTTCCATGAGGAGCCACAGGTGGGTGAGAGACAGAGACAGATAGGCATGCCATGCAGGCATGCCATACAGAGAAGTTTATTCAGTGGGTTATAAAAGGAAAGGGAAGGGGGAGAGAGGGAGGGAGAAAGAGAGAGAGAAACTCATACACACAGAGAGAAACAGAGAGAGTGAGCAAAAAACAGAGAGAGAGAGAAGCAGAGATAGAGGAGGGGAGAGAGGAGAGGAGGCTGCAGCCTCCTCTTCCAAAGAGAGACCTGACAGAGAGAGAGTTCACAGGCTGGAAAAGGGAGGAAGATCCACTTGCCTTGGCAGAAGTGGTGGGGGTAGGGGGAGTGGGCAGGGCTTGTCTCTTAAAGGGACAGGACAGACCACTACTCCTATGAACTGGGAAATTGCATGGATCTTCGGGTAAAACTCATGAAGTTTAGGGAGGCTTCCTTAGGGTTTCAGTTCTCTAAATTGTACTTGAAACCCCTCTTGGGGTCATGCAACTGAATGTGGCAGGGGTCATAAAAAAATTTAGCAAGTAAAAGGTTTCTGATTGTGCAGCAACAAGAAGCTCAAAAGCTCAGTGTTTGGAACAACATTAACCCCTGCTGCCTTGAGGGACCTACTATGGCTTTGACTCTGAGTGTACAATATGTGTTCTGCCCATGCAAGCATTTGTCTTGCTATGTCTTATAATGACATCATCATGAGACATAGCACCAATGAATGCATCTAAAATACCTTGACTTGGATTCAACTCAGATTCAAAGCTATGTAATGAACTGGAATGCTTTTACTACAAAGTTTTCTGTCCTTGCAGAAACATAATGGCTTATGAAAAGCAGATATTTTAATATTTTCCTATTGTCATTCTTCAAAATGTGAAAATCAAATTAGTATATTTTTGATTGCATTGTGTTATGGATGTTTGATTTTAAAAGTTTGTATTTGAATTGCTGACTTATTTCATTTTTTATAAAAAGTTAAATGAGTTTGGGCTTAAGATTTGCATAAGATTTATATCAGTTTCTGAAATGACCCTGTTCTAGCTTCACTTCTGTTGCTATAAAAAATATCACATCAAAAGAAGAACAACAAAAAACAACATAGTGAGGAAGGGATTTATTTTGCTTACACTTCCAAGTTACTTTCCATCATTTCAGGGAAGTCAAAGCAGATGAAACTCAAGTAGCAGCCCATAGTACATTTGCAGTCAAGAACAAAGAGCAAATGAACACATCCTTGCTTGGCTGCTTTCAGCTAGCCTTTTCTTAAACTCTTCATCCCCCTTCCCAAGGAATGATGCCCTCTCTATATGTTTGGTTTTCCTACAATCCACCAGAGTCATACACACTAGCCAACTTGATCTAGATAAGTCCTTATTAAGACTCTCTCTTAGTTAGGGTTTCTATTGCTATGAAGAGACACCATGACCAAGGCAATGCTCATAAAGAAAAGCATAGCATAGCAATGTGCAGGTAGATGTGGTGCTGGCTACATCTTGATATGCAGGAAACAGGAAGTGAACTATGACATTGGGAGTAGCTTGAGCATAGGAGACTTTAAAGCCCACTGCCACAGTGACACACTTCCTCCAACAAGGCCACACTTCCTAATAGTGCCACTCTCCTTGGAGGCCATTTTCTTTCAAACCACCACAAACTTTCTCATAGTTTGTGTTAAATTGATACCTAAAATAAAGTAACATTGTTTTTAGATATACTTCTGCTAGGGGCTGGGAAGATGGCTGAGTAGTTAAAAGCTTAATACTGATCATTATATAAAATCAAAATATCAATCAAATGAAAAATATTGAAGATGCCATGTAGTATAAAATATTTAGCCAAGATTTATTTTTATGTAAAAATTAGCAAGCACATTCTTATTAATATGCAAAAGTTTTTGATAAAT
Organism: Dicrostonyx torquatus; assembly: GCA_028555095.1. Taxonomy (NCBI): domain Eukaryota; kingdom Metazoa; phylum Chordata; class Mammalia; order Rodentia; family Cricetidae; genus Dicrostonyx; species Dicrostonyx torquatus. The sequence continues at coordinate 4,733,480 of JAQHUG010000115.1, forward strand.
GATAAAAATGGATACAAAATATTGTTAACAAATATGTTTTGTTACAATTTGGTATCAGTAAATGTTTGATTTGCATACATTCTGTGGTAGTTTGAATATGAAATTTCCCTGTAGGCTCCTACGTTTAAGCATGTGGTCTCCTGGTAGTGGAACTGTTTGGGAAGGAAGTGGAACATTTAGGAGGTGGGGTTTGCTGAAAGAGAGGATCACTAGACGCTGACCTCGAGGTCTTTCATCCTGACCTCATCTGTTCTTCACTTTCTGTTTCTTGCTTACCAGTGCAGCGTTGTAGTAGTGAGCACAAGGCTGCATTTTGGCACCCATGCCCGGGCCCCTTTGTTCCATCACGCCCGGCTGGGGCTGTGTTCCCAGCACCTGGTTAGCTTACATTCTAAATAACCACACAGAAATTGTATTAATTAAAATACTTCCTGGCTCATTATCTCCAGCCCCTTATTGGCTAATTCTTACATCTTGATTCAACCCATTTCTAATAGTCTGTAAGTCACCACAAGGTAGTGGTCTTACCAGGAAAGATTCAGTATGTTTGACTCTGGCAATTTCATGGTGGCTCTTCCTGAGCCTTCCCTATCACAGAATTCCATTCTGTTCTCCCTGCCTATCTAAGATTTTGCCCTATCAAAAGCCAAAGGCAGTTTCTTTATTAACCAATGAAAGCAACCCAAATACAGAAGGACCCTCCTACACCACAGAACGAGCAACCAGTCTCCTATTCCTGCTGCCACGCCCTTCCTGCCATGATGAGCTGTATACCCCTGAAATTGTGAACCAAAATTAATGTTTTCATTTTTATGTTGCTTTTGTCAAGTATTTTATCCCAGCAACAGGGAAAAAATGAGCATAGCCACTTTCTATGCCCACATAGTTAAGGCCATGTAAAAAATTCCCTGAGATTACAATTTGCAAGTAGAAAGTCTTAAGAATCCCTGGCCTCAGAACCTCTTCAAAGAACCAAAGAGACCAGAAGAGATCTGCATGGTGCTTTCAGTGAAACCAGAGAGAAGAGGCAAAGCTAGGTGACCCAGGAATAGATAAATAATTGCCTCAAATCTTAATCCACTGAGGTTGTTATTGAGGCAGGCCTGAAAACTGAGATCTGCTCAGGATGCTCAGGATGTCCTGAATGTAAAGCTCTGTGCTATCTCCTTGAGCCAATGGTAGAAGAGATAATTAAGTTCATTTTATTGCAGTCAGTAAAGGGATGTACTGTTTGATCAAGAACTCAGATAGGAAATAGTTAAGTTGTTTTTATTATCATGGGTTAGTTTTTAGCTGGTTTTTTTTTTTTTTGCTTTTGAGGCTATTGTTAAGGCCCCAGAATGTTTTATCATCATCATCAACATAATCATTATCACCACCATCATCATCTTCATCATCCGCACCATCATCACCATCATCATCATCACCACCATCATCATTTCTTTTCAACTAATCAGTGACAGGTAGTTTGACTTGCTTGTTGAAATGTCAGCATGTCAGAATTACAGCCATTCTCCAAGACTGCCTCCTTTTCCAGGTATCAGCCTACTTTTTCTCACCTTTATTATTGATCCACCTAAAAAGACTTCCTGTGATTCCTGTTGTGTGGAAGGACTGCCAACTGCAGTTGTTTACAGGAACTAAAAATTAACTGGGCTATTTGGGAACCTCCAGCAACACAAATTATGCACTGTTTATCTGCAGTTCAAATGAAGTAGCTCTATTTGAGACATGCTTTTACGAAAAGTTATTCATTATTTATTGGAAGTTCTAATAACCCAGCCTCCTGCTTTCACTGGGCACCTTTACATGTTGCACAGCCCTGAACACATGGTACTGTATTACTGCATTTCCCCACGGAAGGCAGAAGTCCATCTTCTCATCCAATAAGAAATGCCATCCTCAAATGCCCACCATTTATGCCAATTTGCTGGGAGTCTGGGATAAGCCATGCCATTTGGAATAAATTTCTGAGTATCTTATGTATCCTGCTGCGTCTTTGCTAGGACTGGCCAGCTTCCCTTAAACACCCTTAAACAGCTGTTACAAGAGAAGACACTACTCACAACAATACCAGTCAGCATGTGTGGACTGATTGTTTTGGAATCAAGTGGCCCCTGTGACATGATCATTTCATTTAAAAGTTATCTACCTATATACACTGTTTAGTGCTAATGCAGATAGAGAAGTTTGCATTTTAGTATGTGCTTGTGAAAATTTGTTCCGATTGGCTAGAAAGATGACTCAGCATTGAAAACTATTTGCTACTTTTGCAAAGGATGTGGGTTCAATTCCCAGTTCCCATGTCTGGTGACTCACAACTGCTTATAACTCCACTCCCAGGCAGTCTGATTTTCTCCTCTGGTCTCTGATGGCACCTACATATGCATGACAGAAACACACGCACTTAGGCATGCACACATGAAGTAGTTAAGCATTTTTATTTTTTCTATGTAAATGATAACTAAGTTAAGCATTTTTAAAGAGAGAATAAGTTCCTGAAGTGGTGAATGTTCTAGTGTTCCCAGACTCTTCCCCATGCTCCCAACTCTTTACACGGTCTGAAAATGCTATATGATACGATGTTTCTCCACTTTGTTCATCCAGAAGTATTTTACAGTCTATGCACACACTTAGAGGACGTCTGGAGGCCAGCTCCCCACAGTGTTAAGCTTGAAGAGATGGCTCATGGCACGCAATCTTCTGACCTTCTGCATCACCCACAGAGTTTCCTCCAGAACAGCAACATTTAGATTCGCTTTGTGTAAGATCCTAACGAGGTATGTAGGGAACAGGCCTGCTAATGGGATGAAATTTGAAAAGTTTCCAGATATTCTTTCCTCATCACTGAGCTATATGCAGCTTAAGTGACTCCTTTTTACAAATAAGTCTGGGACCCTGCTCTTAGAGTCAAGTGGAGAAGGCAGAGAAGAGTACCCTGAGAGTATTCAGGCCCATGTAGGATGGGAGCATGCTTGGGAAGAGAAAGGAAACAGATTTAGAAGCATTCGTTCAAATGAAAGATTCAAAGATGCATTTCTTGAGTTCGATGGGATGAAATGGTCCTGAAATGTGCTATCATGCAGCTTGAACAAACCTGGAAACTCATAGAGATCAATTCATTTAGAGTGGTTAAACCCTGCCTTTTCCAGAGCAGAACAATTTGGCCTTTTGGCAGAAAAACAGACAACAATACTCAGTGAGTGAAGCTCTTTTACTCTGACTTTTAAAATAAACTTTAGGGGGAATCACATAACTCCTATGTCAGATAAAGAGGCGGGTTTTAAAAATTCTTATTTCCATTGCCATTGATTGAATATATGACAAAATTCCAGGTTCCAGGAGGGAAGCTGGTCTCTTGTATTTAGCAGCATTTTGTCTGAGGCACTGTCCCTGACATGGGCAGTGAGAAGAGATGGGCTCCTTTTCACAATGCTCAGTATCATACCTCTCCCTAGACATGGAACAGGCAGTGCTCAGCTCTACCAACTACAGGAACTAATCACTGCCTAGGAACTGTCAACGAAACAGCGTGAAAAACAGTTAACATAGCCAGTGTAGACTCAGTCTTTAATTCGTAGAGGTCAGTTTGGGAGAGCAACAGAAAAGGGGAGAGAAGTGCAAGAAGAAAGTCAGTAATAAGCCCAGAAAAGTGGGGCAGACAGCACAGCAGCCAGAGAGTAACAGCGAGACACACCTCAAGTGGGGACAATGGCCCTTCATCTTCCTCGTCTTACAGCTCCATCATGCCGAGCCTTGGTAATGCTGTGGTCCTGTAGTTAAGGGGCTGCTGCTGCTTCTGCTACTGCAGGACAGTCCTACCTAGAGCCTTCACCTTTCCCGCCAATTCCTTTCACTCCAATTATTCCTTTTTCAGACTACAGATTTTATTCAACAAATCGAGAACAAACCCATCTTCCCCAAACTGTGATCTGAAATCCATTTCTGAGCCATCATACCAATTCCCAACATCCTAACACAGCTTCCAGCACCTGTTGGGGCCCCATCAAGTTCTTCACCGAACTGAAATGAAATCAAAGGAAAGCACTCATAATTTACCACCTTGGGTAAACAAATCAGACCCTATTTGAGAAAAATTAATTTTCAATTTTATATTTGCCATGACAAAAATACCTCAACTAAGCTGGATGTGTGCATGTGTTTTCATTAAGGGACAGCAATCTAATACCTAATAGATTCCAAGGAGACAGGCTGAAGGGAAGCTTGGGAAGCTCCCTTTAGGGATTCACATTTAATGCTCTTCTGCATGAAGGTTTCCATGCTCATGCAGGACCGCTTCTGCCTTCCCACCTGGTGTATGAGGCAAGCGGGCCACATCCCACTGCCCAACTAGCTTATACCCAAAACAGTCACACAGAAATTGTATTAATTAAATTACTGCCTGACGCATTATATCTAGCCTCTTATTGGCTAACTCTCACATCTTGATCTAGCCCATTTCTAATAATCTGTATAGCACCACGAGATTGTGGCTTACCAGCAAGATTCTAACCTATGTCCATCTCAGGCAGGAGAACCATGGTGTCTGCCACACTGCCCTTCTTCCCAGAATCCAGTTCTCTTTTCCATGCCTATCTAAGTTCTGCCCTATCAAAAGGCCAAGGCACTTTCTTTATTCAAACAATGAAAGCAACACATAGACAGAAGAACCTCCTACACCACCCACCCATCAATGAGCTTCACTGAAGGAAGTGTGCAGCATTATTGACCATGTCTATAGGACTCCCAGGATGCTATCTGTAGGAGGAGGGCATGCTTGTTCATCCCGGCTTCCCAGCTAGCTTAGATCTGAAGTAATCACAGAAACTGTATTAATTAAATCACTTCTTGGCCCATTAGTTCTAGCTTTTTATTGACTAACTCTTTTTTTTTCAATACAGGGTTTCTCTGTAGCTTTGGAGCCTGTCCTGGAACTAGCTCTTGTAGACCAGGCTGGCCTCGAACTCCCAAAGATCTGCCTGTCTCTGCCTCCCGAGTGCTGGGATTAAAGGCGTGTGCCACCACCTCCAGGCTATTGGCTAACTCTCACATCTTAATTTAACCCATCTTCATTAATCTCTTTATTACCACATGGCAGTGGCTTACTGGCTAAGTTTTGGCATATCTACCTCTGGCGGCAGCTCCATGGAATCTCCCTGACTCTCCCCTTCTTTCTCCCAGCATCCAGTCCAGCTTTCCCTGCCCATCTAAGTTCTGGCTTGCTATAGGTCCAAAGCAGTTCTTTATTCACTACCAGTAATCACAGCACACAGACTCCTACATCAGCTATCCAGCTAAAAGCTGATAGGAAGGCTGTACTCCAGATAAAGAGAATAGAAAAAGGCACCTTTTTTGGCTATTCTTGGTTGTCAATTTGATGACATCTGGGATAACTAAAACACAAAAATACCTGTAAGGGATTTTTGTTTAATTTGAAAGATAAAAATCTAATTGTAATCTAGATCTACGAGGTAGGAAAACACACCTTTAACCCAGATCTTTTGAGCTGTGTAAACCTCACCTCTAATCTGGGCCACACCTTCTGCAGGAAGCTTATACAAGGATGTGGGAGAAGGAAGCTTTTGCTCTTTGCATATTTGCTCTCACCTTGCTAGCAAGTCCATTCCTTCTCTGGCATTGGCACCTGCTTCTTCGGGATTGTATCACATACTGAAGTTCAGCTGAGTCATCAGCCTCCCGGACTGAGCAACTACAGGATCCTTGAACTTTCCATACTTTTGCTCTATAGAACCCTGACTAACGCAGCATGTAAACCACTCAGAAAGTATCTAGTATGTACACAAATGAGTCAATGTTCACTTCCACAATATTTATTTGTAAAGAGCAATGTGACTTACCAAAGGAAGGCCACAAAGAATGCTTATTGTTTGATTCTTGTCAAAGGAGGGTCTTTGCTCAGATCAGGGTATTGTATAGGATGGTTAGTGACTTGCATGTAATCAAACAAAATTTTCCTCAAAGGACATCAGATGAATAATAAAGATAAATTCCAGTAATATGTTCTTGTTTGTTCCTCTAAGCAATTTCATTTATTTCATTCTGGTTTTGCTTATTTTCAAGACAGGGTCTCCCACTCAGTGGCCCAGGCTGCTCCACAACCTGCTACAAGTGCAGGCTGGCTCCAACCTGTACAAAGTCCTCCTATCTTGGCCTCTCATATATTTGGATTACAGGTGAGAATTACTACTTATGTAAAAGTAGGGACTCTTTTCAAAGACACCATGATGAATAAGTTGTAATATAGAAAAAAAATCTTTCATTAGGGATAAAGGAAATTAAAATTGCTAAGATTGTGTAGCTAATAAAGAATTGTCAATGAAAGAGCTAACTATGGTAAACTTTACCCAGAGGAGGCCCATCAAGCTTTGAAAAGACATAGAAAAAACACAAATAGGTATGGTTAGTGAAAGAATATAGTCAGACCAGTGGATGCCAGCCAAGGGGAGGAAATGGGGACAGACAGGCAGTGTGGGCATTGTAGAATAAACATTTGTGTGTTAGCAAAAATTTGTGAAGACACACAGAATGTATAATAAAAAAATTAAATCTAATGTTAACTGTGGACCTTATGTAATAACCCTGTGACAATTTTGGCTCATCAACTATAACAAATGTGCCTCATTACTGCTGGGTGATTAAAGGGGACACTCAAGGTAGCCTGGGGACCTGTACTAGGACATGGAGAAAATCTGAACTTTCTGCTTAATGTTTCTGTAACCAGAAATGACTCCAGTGTTTAATGCATCCATATAAAGTTATAATTCAGCACAACAATAATGTGAAGCCGAAATCTTCATCAAATTATTATAAATCTGCTTTTTTTTTAACGTGGAAGAAATACTGTCAGGGTTTCTTGTGTTGGACATGATACACAGCAAGGATTTTGAGAGCAACGTAGTCAAATGTTTAAAAAAGCACAAAGTCAAAAACAAAGTAGAAGCCCTTGGGAATGATCATCTCATGACCACAGGGCAACCAGGCAGAGCTGAGACAGAGGAGCAGCTAAAGGGAGGGAGAGAGTGAGGAACCCCATAAAATGGCCTAGTGCTTTGGAAAGCAATGGGAGGTAATCTGAAGCCAGCAGAAGTGAATGAGAAGAGATAACTTTGTCTTTTCCCTCAGCTCCAATGTTTACCAACCCCATCCACACACCCAAAAGGGTGTGCCTCTTTGCAAAGCTGTCCCACAGGGATGGCTATTCCTGTGTTACTTTATTCTGCATTGAAAGGAAAAGTCTCCAGCCTATACCACCCCACCTGAGTGCCTGGCAACTAAGATTGTTACTTCTCAATAAACAGGAACCACTAAGGGTCAGAGCATCATGAACTACCCTGTCATAGCTTCTGTAGGAATGACTAGATTGTACCCAAGGTATATATACTGTTATCACGTCACCCATGGGTCCTAAAGTTAGGCAGCTGCATGGGGGTGTGACCCATGTGTGCGCATGCACAGTTACCTCCACCACCTACCCCTCCCTGCACATGTGCAAGGAATGGGCCGCCCACCATCTTCGTCATCAGTGTGCGCAGGTGCAAAGCGGCCTTTAAAAGACAGAGACGCCATATTCTGGCCTCTTTTCTCCTCTCACCATCTTCCCACCCTTCACGTCCTTTCCCCGGATCCGCTTCACTCCCCTCTAATAAATCTCCACGTGTGGGTACGTTTACATGTTCTCTATGTGTCTTGCCGCCCGCGCCTAATTCACAACATATACCCCACTGGGGTCTTTTAAAATATTTTTGGTAAACCTGTGTTGAGGCCAAAGAGCTAATATCAGAAGTGCTGGTCTTGTTTATTGTAACAATGTCTAGAACTATCTGAGAGCTATAATTATGGAGCTCAGGGTAATGGGAAGTGAAGAAAAATGCACAAAAATCAACACCCTTCTCTGGGATGAGAACTGATGGTGCCTTAACTGTTGTAAATGGGTGGAGAGATGCGTGTTGTGTTCCCCAGCCGCCAGCTGCTGGCCTGCTCAGCTGCTGGTTGCTTGCTTATGCCCAAAATAACCACATGAGAACTGTATTAATTCAAATACTGCCTTGCCCATTATCTCTAGCTTTTTCTTGGCTACCTCTCACATCTAAACTAACCCATTATAAAAGTCTGTATGTCACCACAAGGTGGTGATCTTACCGGACTGTTCTAAGATACATCCATCTGCGGCGGGAGCTTCATGGCAACTGGCTCTGACTTCCCAGCGTCCTCTTTTCTTTTCCCCGCCTATCTAAGTCCTGCCCTATCAAATGGCCCAGGCAGCTTTTTTATTTAACCAATCAAAGCACAGAAATACAGATGAACCCTCCTTTACCTTAACATCACATCCTTATTCCCTTCCCTGTCATGGCGGCAGAAGGGCACAGGTGAAAGTTATCAGTGTAGATAATGGAGAACTTAAAAAATAACCAATAATTATCAAGTACTTCAGTGTCAATAGTGGTCAAAGATTGTAGCTAGTCTGCCCATAATAATTAGAAGTCTGAGGAAATGTTTTTCTTAACAGAAAAATTCTAGCAACCCATTCTAGTCTCAATTTTAAGAATCACAATAAGACACCATCTTTGATATAAGACACCAGGGCTTGCAGAGGTATAGACAAAGTAGGGTGTCATGAGAACAGAATGTCAGTCTGTTTTCCATGTTGGCCAGACAGAGGGCACTGACAACTGGATTAGTTCAGGTGTCTTGCTTAAAAATGATTGTGTTGGGGGAAGGGGCTGCTTGTTTGTCCTGGCTGCCTGGCTAACTCAGACCCAAAATAATCACACAGAAACTATATTAATTAAATCACTGCTTAGCCCATTAGCTCCAGCTTCTATTGGCTAACTCTTACATCTTAATTTAACCCATTTCTATTAATCTGTTTATCACCACAAGGTTGTGGCCTATTAGCAAAGTTTCAGCAAGTCTATCTCCAGCAGTGGCTCCATGGCATCCCTTCTTCCGGCATTCAGTCCAGTTTTCCCTGCCTACCTAGGTCAAGGCAGTTTCTTTATTCATAACCAATAAACGCAACACATACACAGAAGGACCTCCCACACCGTGATAGATTTTCTGATTTATACCAATTATAAGAAATATACTGACTAAACAGGGGGATCCTTTGAAATGTTAGTGTGAGGAGAGTTTCCCATGTTATTAAGTAGAGGAAACAGAAATGTTTGTGATCCACACCCACATTTTTCAGTTTTATTTTATATTTCATTTGCACAAGATTCTACCACTGCAACTTTGCACAGGACCACTGCCCTTCCTACCACTGCCTCCATTTAACCTCAACTTTCGGTGTTTCTCTCCGATGATTTGATATTTAATATGTTGTTCAACCTTAAAAACAAAAGTTAATCAATAGAAGTATGTCAATATAATGCCATGCAATGTCATAGACATATGGTGATTATATTTACACAGACTCGAGAAAAAGAAAAATAGGAATCATATTTTACAATTTGAAAAGTTACGATAAATAAAACAGAATGGTTTGGCATAATGAGGACCATGTGGATCAATGCAGTAAAATTGAAAGTCTTGAAATGGGCTCTGATGTTTACAGTCAATTGATTTTCACCAGGGTGCCAAGGCCATTTAATGTGAAAGGAAGAGTTTTAGGAACATGTGGTACTAGGACACCTAGATGCAAAAGACTCAAGGCAAGGTGTCACCTCAGATTGTACGCAAAAAGGAATGTACGATGAGTTAAAGATATAAATGAAAGAGATAAAAATATAAAGTTCCCCTAGGAAGACACAGGGAAAGGTCTTAATGACCTTGAGATTGGCAATGGAATCTTAGATACGACAACAAAACTAAATGTGAGGAGAAATAAATGGACTAGATGTCATCAAAATTTAAAACTTATGTAGTTCAGAGTACTATTACCAAAAAGGCAAGAAAAAAAAAAGACAACCTGCAAAATGGGAAAAATGTTCATACATAATTTAACTGGTACTTAGCGATCTATGGTCATTAGTGATGATCTTGTGTAGTATCCAGAGTATACATAAAACTCTCAAGACTCAACAATAAAAGTCAAGCAACCTTAATAAAAAAAAATGAGCAAATGAACTGGGGAGACATTTGACCAAAGAAGCTATAGAAATGCCCAAGAAGTATATGGAAAGATGCATGACATCAAGTCCCTGAGAACTGCAGAGACACAGTCAAGGAGCTTGTGATGATTGTAACAATTTAAGGAAAACAGCATCAGCAAGGATACTGCAGAAGTGAACCCTTACCCATCACTATGGAGAATGTAAAACAATGTAGAAAATATTCAGATTGTTTTTTTTAAAATAAGATTTACCATAGCATTACCACATGGCCCAGCAATTCCATTCCTAAGTAAATACAGTATTTCTAAAGGATTTGTGCCATCTCTTTTTGGAAGTTGTTATACCAAGTTTGGTTACTATCACAGGGAGGCCTAGTCTTTTATTGAAAGGGGACAAAGGAGTGGTAGATCTGAGGGAGAGAGGATGTGGGGGAGGAGACTGAGAGGTGTAGAGGGAGGAGAAACAGGTCAGGATGTAATGTATAAGAAAGATTAAAAAACTCTTCCTGGGGGGGAGGGGAGGGAGACTTGGCCCTGAAGTCATAAGAGTAGGAGAGCTGCCCCTGACCTTCACAAGCTGCAGCACTTGGTAGAGCAGGCCCTGTGCCCACCCAGGCAGCACTATAGAGCTGATTCTGTTGGTGGAGTTGTGGGTGAGCCAGCCTTGAAGTTGGGAGCATGAGAGAGCTACCCACACTACTCATCCATCATTCAGAGGTGGGGATGGGGAAGAGCTCCCTCCTCACACCTTGCCATCTGCAACAGACAAGGGAGCCAAATCTTCCCCTCATCAGCTGCAGCACTCAGGAAAGTGGGCCCTGTGCCTCACCTAGGCATCACAGTAGAACTGACCCCATTGACAGAGGTACAGGTGAGCTGACCCTGAGGAAGTGGGAGTGGAATAGTTAACTACTTCCCATTCAGCTGCCATGTGGTGGTGAAGGTGAGGGAAAGATGCTCTCTTCCCTTGTCCCTACTCCCTGTGGTGGGTGAGGGAGCTGACCCGCCCCCTTACCAGCTGCAGTGCTCAGGAAGGGGGCCCTGCTCCTCACCTGGGCACCACAGTAGAACTGACTGGTGTGTAGGTAAATTGCCCGCAGAATGTGGGCATAGGAAATCTGGCTTCACCACTCACCTGTCCTATAGTGGTGTGTGTGTGAGAGAGAGAGAGATGGCTTCCCCCCAACTTTCCCTACCTGTAGCAGGTGAAAGAGCTGGCCCTGGCCCTGAAGGTCGCAGTAGCAGGAGAGTTATTCCTACCCCTCACCACCTATAGCACATGGGAGACTTGCCCCTGCACCTTGCCTGAGCAACACAGTAGAGCTAGCCCTGATGGTGTAGATGTGGGAGAACTGACCCTTGTTCATCTCTGCAAGGGATGAACTAACCAGGGTAATGATGGAGACTTCACTCTGGTAGTGAGGACAAGGGAGAGCTTGCAGGCTAACAAACCCTGCAATTCCCCAGGCCCAGATCCAGGGAAGAGGTTGGTTCTTCATACCCAAATCTTCAGGTTTATCCACAACACAGGGCAACAACAAGATATCCAAGAGGAGTCCCAGTGAGAGCCCAGCATTGATAGTGTAGCAGAAACCAGAGGATTCAAACCAGACCAATGATTCTCTGCAACGAACACTTATAAATAAAGATATATATATAAACCCTTATAAATAAAAGGGTTTACTGTGTGACTCACTGTATCACACTATAGATTTCATGATGAGATTTACTTTCCCTTGGTTCCTTCTCTTAAATTATTATTATTATTATATTATTATTATTATTATTATTATATTTGGGAGGAGGTTGCAATGGCAGAGGGCAGATATGAAGGGATGGGGAATGAATGGGATTGAGATGTATGATGCAAAGAAATAAAGAATAAACAAAAGGAAAGTTTAAAAATGTACCTTATTGTCCATAGCAGTGTCATACACAATAACTAATAAATGCAGACAACCCGAATATTTACCAAATGATAAACAGATAAATACAAACTGATATTCATATAAAATACTATTCATTCATAAAAATCGTGAAGTTCAAGATGAGGGGCCATGGAGAGAGGGCCAACCAAAATGAAGGGGTAAGAATGGAAACCTATAATCTTGTCATCAAACTAAGAAATAAAAATGTTGAAAGGGACAGCTCCTATATGGCTTGTCAAAACTCTTCCTTGCAGCTATGAGTCATTAAACAAAATCCTCCATCAGGTGTGGGAAAGCTCTTATGAGTTCTTGGTCAAGGAGGCCCTAGATGTCCATAAAATAACAACATTGTGCTATTGTACCTGGCTACCTACCAGAACTAGTTAAGACCCCATTGCTGAAATTATCCATCGCACACCTTGGTGACTGCATATGTCTCAATCAAGCTGAGACTGAGGTGGAAGTCTCCTCCGTGCCCATTAGTACTCAGGAAAGAGAGGGCATCGATTGCTTTATAATTAATACAAACTACAACATTCGGGCAGGGGTGGTACAGCTGTTATGGGGATAACTAACTGCTCCGGTTGGATTTAAGACCCACTGCATAGAAGGGAATTCATACCTGATACCATAGAGCCACTGAAAAGCCTATGTCTAGGAAGGACATCAGACTTAAGCAGGGAAAATGATTCCATTGTTTAGGTAAATTGGCTACCTCCTAAAATATATGTTTATGCTCATAAGCAATTACAACTCTCAGTTTTAGTCAGTGAAGTCTGTCTTGTCAGTAAAACAGTGATGGGGACAGAACAAATGACAGCTGAGTGCATATCCCTGAAGATTCATTCCCTTCCAAGACTCAAGAAACCAGAGAAAGACTGTAAGACTCAGGATATGAGGAGGGCTGTGATGTTCTGTTCTCTGGATAGCACACAGCACGACAATCACAAACAACCAGACTGCATTGCATGCATACATGAAACTGTCAAAGCTCTTACTTAATAAAAAAGAACAGATTTTAAAAGCCAACTACTAAACTCTATTATTTTATAAGCCCTTATGCATTTTTAAATCATCAGCCATTCATATTCTGAAGCCTAAAAATTATTCAGAAAGATCTACAAATACCTTCCATTGCTCGAGTACTTTATTCCTATCACAAATACAATTTAAAAGTAGTTTTACACATGTTACTATTTCATATTTGTTTTAATTTTTCCTACAGTTTTCAGAATTATCCACTGAATGTTTGACATAATTTGGGTAGACATCTTTTGTCTATAACACAAATCACTTGATTGTGCAATAGATTTTATTCATATAGTAAAACTCTAATAAATTTCCATTTATTTTACCTATAATAGGGTGAAACACAGTTATATGTTATAATATGGAAAAACTTTGAGAAAATTATACAAAGTAACAGGTAACATGTACAGATGCCTGTTATTAAGAGTTCACTGAAAAAGTATTCAGAGTAAGTAAAGTCACAGAGGCAGAAAGCAGACAGCTGGATTATAGGTCATGGGGAACTAGAGAGAATGAGGCCACCTACCAGTGGGTATGGTGTCCTTGGGGAAGCATCAAAGTTTGGAACCTCAATTAGTCTGTTCTGTGATTCTACAGAATACCACAGACAAGATAGTTCACATAGAACACAAATGGATTTCTCAGTATTCTGCTCAAGCTACTGGTACTTGTGTAAGGTTTTTCTACAGCATTTCATATGGTAGAAGGCAGGAAGGTAAAGAGAGACAGAATATTGGTGTCTCCGTATCAGAAGAGAGCATTTCTGGAAGCCCTTGGAGTGACCTCAGTCTGTCCATGTGGAGTGCTAGAGACCTCATTTAATGTCTTCCAAAAGGCCTCGTCTACTATCCCTATTTTGCTAGGGACAACCAACATGGATTTCAAGGGACACATTCAGACTATAGTAGAGCCCAGTGGACAATCAGACAACAGTGAGAATGTATGAATCAGGTCTGAATTAGACGTTCTGCATGTTCAATTGTATGGTATATTTTACTTCCGCTGAAATGTACACTAGTACATTATGTTTCTGATCCTTAAGAAAACCATGACTCCAAAATAAGTATAACATTTCAATTGCGTGTAAGTAAATATGTCTGGGAGGAAAAAACATGACAGAAATAATATGAAATGTTAATGAGGTCATACTTAAGATATAAAATAATGAATGATCATTCAGTGCTTTTCAACTTTGCCTCAAAATATATTATTTAAAAAATATGACAAAAGCAGCTTAATAGTTTAAATAAATACAACCAGGAGTCTGCTTCTATCCCAGCATGGTAGATTGGAAAAGCCAGTTGTGAGAAGGGAAAAGAGGAGTCAAAACAAAACTGATCTCTGCAGGGAAGAGCTCACCAAGGGTAAGAGACTCTTCAAAAGAGTACCTGACACCTCCTGACTGGCTGGAGGGTTCCACAGAGTCTGCAGGATGACCACTGCCAGCCACACCCTACTGTGACCATCCTGAACAAAGCCAGTTCATTGTGAGGCAGAGGGCTTTCAAGATAAGCCAGTCCTGGGTGTTCTGGGTAACAAGTGAGACTTGGTGGTTTGGTGGTTAGATGAGCAAGCACAGTGTGAGCAATCAGTAGCCCAAGAGCGTGCGTGCATGTGTGTGCATGTGTGTGCATGTGTGTGTGCGTGCATGTGTGGCTTAGAAACACTCAACTTTCAGCTTCATTACCCTCTGTGTTTTGCAGTTGGACTGTTTCCTACATCAGAACACATGAATTAGGGGGACTAGGGGGAGGCATCACTTTCACACTAAGACATCCAGGGTTAGGGCTTTTCAGCCCCTGGGATTTTGTCATTAATTATTCTAACACTACAAATTGGAACCCAGAAGCCAGGTGTTATCACAACAAATGCCCTGACAATGCACAGTTGCACTAGCTACTGGGCAGCAGGCAACAAAGAGAGAGGCAACAGTGATTTCGTGTGTGTGCCTATGGGCAGCTTAGCAGACTGACCCTCGGTAGCCATTCTTAAAGCAGGTGTTGGTTACCAATGGCTACAATACACATAGTAAAGTGTTGCTAGGGAGATGAGTTATAGGAAGAACTAGTTTATAATAATAAACAATTTAATGAAATGTGTGGGATTTCTAAACTTAGGGCTTTGCATACACTGCTCAAGTCATCCTCTCTACTCAGTCCAAAAACTCACAGCGAAAACAAAATGTAGGATTTAGATTTCCCATCCACCATTCAACACAGCCTCACGGGAATGGACATCCACTTGGGACAAAGAAAAGATTGGAAAATAAACTCCAGATACATTTGAAAATTGTTACCCCCAAATTTTCAAGGACAGTTTTGACTCATGGAACATAAAAGCAGTTATCAACAGAAGTTTGGTTATTTCTTAAAGAAAATTGCTCAAAGCAACCAGAAGCCAAGTGCTAAAAAGCCTCTCTATGACTAACAAGGACTGCCAGATCTCTACCTCTCACAGCCAGCAAGTGCCAAGGAAATTGTCCCACCAGTACTCCAGCCAGTGCCAAGCAGCCTGAGCCCCCAGGAGAACAATTGACAAAGGAAACTCTTGCATACAGCCTAATCAAAAATCTCCCGACTTGGGGAGAACAAGAAAATTCCTTCCTCCAGCAAATTCTAGATTTTCTGGGAGCCAGTGGCTACTGGATGCCTCCACTTATTTTCTACTCTTTGAACATTCTGAGTTATGCAGATGGATAGGATACAATACCAGTGTCACTCTAGGGAGGATGGCCTGCCTTCCGTGTCCAAAGGAACTGCCTACAGGATCCAATATTAAAGAGACTGACTACAGCAGAATCAATCGGTGCTGTCTCTTCTGGCGATCGTCTGTGATGGCACTGCTAGCAAATCAGAATATCCTATCCCCCAACCACTGACAGTTGCCAGGCAGCCATGCCCCACCCTATGCTGCCCATTCTCCCACATCCCTACCTGAAGGCCGCACCCATAGTTTTAAAGAATAGTGGTGAGCTAATATGTTTTCTCCATCTCTTTCCTCGCCACTAAGTCCTTACAGACCGTATGTTGCTGAGGACATAGCTATCAGAGCCACTAAACTTCAGATGCGTTTACATAGGAGATAACCATGAGCTACTAGGATTTTGTCAGTTACTGCTCTAAAATTAACCTCCAGCATATAAAAGACATGTTGAGGGATGAAGATGTTTAAGGAAATAATAACACAGGATATGAACTGGCTACTAAGACACTAACTTCAGGGACCTATACAGTGACACCAGAATAAGGATTGATAACAAGATTCAAAGCATGAGGCTTACAACATTGGACAGTTATCTGTTCTAATCTTTAATTGTTGCGTATCTTTGGAATGTCACAAGGCAACTCTGAGCTTTTGCTAACCTCTCGTAAAAGGGAAGTTGTCACAATCCCAGAGTTTTCCAGTGCCAACTATGGACATTGGTTGCGTTGTTCCATGTAACTTTCAACTTGTGTGCATTTTTCCACACTTGAATTCCAAATAAAGGAGCTGGATCTGAAATCTGGGAGGCTACATTGAGTGAGATGCTTCCAAAATACGATTCCCTCTCATCTTGAAAAGATGAACATGACCTCAGCCTTGTGGGTACCAAAAGCCAAGTAAGATCATATGCTATGATCTATTGATGAGGAACAGTGGTTGGGTGTAGGATATTCTAGCAGCGACATTAGGAAACAAGCTTCCTCCAGGGGACAGGAAAAAAAGGAGTCTTAGCAGCTGTAGCTCTGCAGTTGCATAGAGGACTAATCTCCACCACAGTGCTGCAGCAGGCACCTTTGCTGATGTCATGATTCAGCGTAGTTTGTGTGAATTGAAGTGCAATGCTCTGCTTTCAAGAAACCTTTTCATGAGTTTCCCTTTATTTGGGTTACTTTCATTCTCCCTATATGCATTTTTTTCCAACACCAACTAGTTCTATGGCACCAGCTGTATGTGACAATCCAATCCTGATGCTATCTCTGGTTAAAAGCTCTCTTGGAAGAACATTAACTCCACAGGTTAAGGACTCGTTTCCACCAGACTGTCTCCATTTCAGAAGACAGCCACAAATTGGCGTCCCAGGCCTTCCACAATTTCCTTGACTAGGTACAAATTCAGCAGTTCCCACTACCACCTGTTGAAGCACTCAGAGAACTCGGAAGTATTTTACTTGTGTAGTGGTCGGTTTATTCTTTTTATTCTTTTGAGGGGCCCTTCTACCCAGCTCCCAAATAAGTCACATACAGAGGCTTATTGTTCACTAGGAATGCCCAGTCTTAGTTTGGCTTTTTTCTTGCCCACGTTTTTTAACTTAAACTATCCCCCCTCCCCCCGACTACTTTTTGCCTCTGGGCGTTTTCCTTTTCTTCTGTATAGCTTACTTTCACTCTTACTCCGAGGCTGGCCACTGATGTCCTCCTCTCCTTGGTCTCTTGTTGGCCTTCCTTTTCCTCCTCATTTCTCCTTCTAGTTCTACTCTCTGCCTACCAGCCTCGCCTATCCTTGCTCCTGCCTATCGGCCATTCAGCTCTTTATTAGACCGTCAGGTGTTTTAGCCAGGCAAAGAACCACAGCTTCACAGAGTAAACAAATGAAGCATAAACAAAAGTCGCACACATTAAAATAATATTCTCCAGCATACTTTCCAGTACTGTTTAGTATAAATAGCACGTACAGTCAAATGTAAGATGAATCAACACAGCAAGGTATGAAGGCAGGTAGAGAGCAGAGCATATAGTCAGTCAGGCATACAACCTTTCCAGCAAGTCAGTGTGCACTGTCCTGAAATTCTCTAGAGCACACTGGTTAAAACTGATTTATCAGACTGAGGAGATGGTTCAGTGGGTAAGAGTGCTTACTGCACAGACATAAGCACCTAGGT
>JAQHUG010000115.1:4752444-4787444 GCA_028555095.1 Dicrostonyx torquatus
AGCCTTCTGCTCATAGCTTTGTGGCTCAGAGTTCCTGCCCTTTGTCCCCTGAGTGCCAGCTTTCGTTACTGAACTTCCCAGGACCCACCAAGAGTCACCTCAATAGCATAAACCCCTGAAAGGGATAACTGAAGACATTCCTGTAGCCCAGAAAATTCCAGTGTGTTTCAGTAACTCTGTGACAGAAACAGAGGTAACAGCCAAATAAAATCTTTTCTGTACAGTGTTCCCCAGAGATGATAATTCTGCTGTTGCTGATTTTAATAACTGACATGAGTATGTGTAAAGAACTTGGTTGCTCCTAACAAATAGCTGTTCTTCAAATTCTAGAAGCTGGTAGGGACCTTGATGCTTTCCTGAAAAGCCCAGATGTGTCAGCTGGCTCTGACAAGGGTGCAGTGTACAGACAAACCCTTTGTTGCTGCTGGCATGTTGACTGTAACAGGTGGTGGTTTGTTTTTATGCCTTTTCTTGACAGTGAATTTCCTGGAGTAAGCCCCTCATCTGATGGGTTTGCAATTTTGATATCTATTTAATTCCCATTCTTTCCTTTTTGACAAAGTGATCTCTCATTCTTTTTAGACACCAGGTATCCCTTAACTGGATTTCCTCTCCTGCAGATATGGACTATTTCTGCCTGAAATATGTATATAAACAGTTCTCTTAAAGCTCTGAAGCTAATTGAAACTGCTTATGTGCAGACACACATAGGCACGTATTCTGATACACTCTCTTGTGGTTTTATCCCTTCTCTGACATAAAGAAGGAACCCCTTCAATATTTTCATTTTCCAGTTTGTTAAATATTTATAGGGCATTCATTGTTTTTTAAAGAGCAAATTTGCACTTAAGAGCATCTGAAACAGATAACTTAAAGATTCTGTTTAAGGAAAATCTGAAAATGGACTTGGTCTGCAGTAATTTTCTTCTCATTTGGAATGGTCCACTATAAGCAAGAAGGTAATATACTTTTTTAATCTGCTTCAGACTTATTTCACAAATAATTTTTGGAGATGAATAAATTATAGCTTAGGGACTTAGCATAGTTCTTAGGATAAAGGTCTATGACCAGGCATAGACTATCAAGAATGGATATTGAGAGAATAGAACCAAGGTGTGGGGACATGGGGAGAGAAAGAGGTGAAAGTTTCTGTCACACCAAGTCCTGCAGCCATTCAGTGTCAAATAAACACACAAAGACTTATATTAATTATAAACTGCTTATCATATTCGCTCAGGCTTATTACTAACTAGCTCTTACAGCTTAAATTAATCTCTAATTCTTGTCTTTGTTTAGCCACATGGCTTGATAGCTTTTCTCAGTGTGGTATTCTCATCTTGCTTCCTCTGTGTCTAGCTTGTGACTGTGTCTCTTGCCTTTCCTCTTTCCAGAATTCTTCTAGTCTGGTCACCCTGTCTACATATCCTGCCTGGCTACTGGCCAATAGCATTTTATTTAACTAATACGAGTTTAATAAAATTTTTACAGTGTACAAGAGCATTATCCCACAGCTAATAAGAGTTTTGCTTCTTTTATTGACTACATGTAAATCAGAATCTGAATCAAAAGTATAACCCATCAAAAGCTATTTCCTGATCTATGGACAGAGGAGAAGTCTCAGTGGATCAAGCCCTTGCTATGCCTGGGTTTGAATCACCCAAATCTATGTAAATTTTATCACATTTCCACACAAACACCAGTATGCTACTATAAAATGAACCAGAGACAGGAGAGTCATTGGAAACTCAGGGGTCAGCTAGCCTGCCCTATGTACAGACAGACACGAACCACAGACTCTGTGTCAAGGTAGAAGATGAGGACTGGGACTGAGAGTTGTTCTCTGATTTCCGTATGCACACTGTAATATTTTCAGGCTCTCACTCATATCTATGATTGAACATGCATGAGTGCGCACGCACACACATATTCACGCACTCAATGATAACCCCGCCAGAAATGTTTCCTAATGTAGGCTCTCACATATACTTCCAAAATGAATGCCTTGCCATAAGTCAGTTTCTCTCCTGCCTTGTATTTCAGAAAATAATTCAGAAGTGCTCATAACCAGAGATGTCTGGAAAATTACTCCATTTTCCTCTCTATCAAATAGTGTTGCCATTTGATTAATCTTTGGGAAAGCCCATGGGAAGATTTATTTTTGGAGAAAATCAACTTTTTAAAATGTTCTTTAAAAAAACTATTTTATATGTATGTGTACTTTGCCTGCATGAATGTCTGTGCACCACATGTATGTATGGTTGGTATGTATGCTTGAAGCTCACACAGAGAGTTGAAGAGGCTGTTGGATTCCCTGGAAAGCTGGACTTGCAGATAGTTGTGAGCTGCCATGCAGGTACTTGGAATCAAACCTGGAGTCTCTAAAAAGGTAGGCTGACCCCTGTAACTTGTTTTGGTTAAAATGGGCAAATCTTTACTGTCCTACATACCAATCACCTTAGCTGTTGAAATAAAACGTATCTATCGGGCTATGCAAGGAAGAAGTCATTCATGTTTGTGTAAACCAAATCCAATGTGTGGATCTGTGCATTTAAACTTCACACTGCCACACGCAAGAGAGACAGTAGCTCACCAACCAAAGCACCCGAGTAATTGAAGCTGCTTATCTTTCAAAAAACAGCCCAGGAACCCCAGTTAAAAACAGACTATTTCCCAAAAACTCTCTTCCTTTTTTTGTTAAATTCATAAATCTATCCCCCTAGCACACACCCTATAAAGTATCTCTCATCAACTTTCTACCAGAAATTCTAATCTGAAATCCATATTGGGGGTGGGGTGGAGTGGAGCAAAAGATGCATGCTTGTACATGGTCATCTATAACAATTGTTAGGCATGTGCACAGGTGAGTGTATATCTACACTTGGATACTCAGGTACATGAATGTGTACACAGACCCATCAGTCTTCAAGTTCTACATCACAAAACATCTATTAAAAAGGAATCAGCACAAAGCTCATCTTAGAAACAGAAGAGAAGAAAAATCGAGGCAGCATAGTTCCTTTGCAGGGCTGGTGATTTTAAATACAAACAAACCCATCTGCTTTATCAATGAGTTTGTTTCCGTGGCGCTCACAGTTCCTTTTCCTCTTTCTGTGCAGGAGCTAGAGCTGCCTCACCACCTCAGCTTCTCGGTCCACTTCTTTGTGGTCCACTCTGAATCTCACCTAGGTCACCTCTCTAAGCTGAGCCATTATGAGAGCATCAAAGTCATTCTGTAATTTCACGATGAGTCCTGTTTGCGAGGAAAGTGGAATCGACAATTTTCTGGGCAGTAAAGATTGTGTTCCAAATTACTGAAACCAGAGTTCCATCTAATAATGAACAATGCGTGTTATTTTTTGAAACCCGGGGCAATTCTGTGGCTAATTTTCCTTTGTGTGTGCACTAATAAAGTTCAGACGCAAAGCTGACCCCCTAGGTGGATGCCTACACATTTTTATATCCTAGATAGTTTGTACAAGTCCAGGAATTCATCAGCATTTTCTAAGAAGTGAAATCCTCTGAGGTCCTAATGGCTCAGACTTTGGCATGGGTTTTCAAACCCAGACAAGCTGGTCACAAAAAGCACTACAGTGATGCCTACTGAGGATTTCCTACAGGTCTTGCCTGGTCAAAGTTGCAAGACAGCCATCTTGGAAACCAACATTTCACCAAAGTTTTAAAATCTTTTGTTATGTCTTCATTATTAACTGTAATTGTCTTCCTTATATAGGCAGAAAGAAGCCTTGGGGAATATGATACAGAGTATGAGAGAGTGTTTGAGAACCGTACACTAGGAATCCATTTGAACATGTGATAGACTTAGAACACACGTGCAATGGCTCCTCAAACTTTAAGTCATCATGAGTTTTGAAACAGCCACACAGGAACTAATTCCCATGCCCCCAATTTCCTCTCACCGCGACCTCTTCTTTAATTATTATTGTAGCACTGTCCAGTCCACTAATCCATTTAGCACATGGAATAAATAGTCTCAGGTCACAGAAAGAAATAAAGAATTTTCCTCCAATTAATTTCAATATCATTATAGCATCTGTTTAAATTTTCCAAAGCAGTGCTTCTAAAATTAAACATCTACAGCTCACCTGGATAGCAGCTCCGAAGCTTGAGAGTGTGCAACCTGGCTCACAGGTGATGATGAATTTACTGATTTTACTCATTCTTACACTTTGAGTATCAAGGTGCTAGGTGACTGACTGGGTATGCTTCAAGAGGGAGGAAGCAAAATAGTTCGTATTTCCCTAGAAAGAGTAAGTGACACATTTTAGTGTAAGGAGAATGGAGGAAAGGCAGGAGGATGAAGACTGAAGTCTTTTTTCTGGAAATCTCCAACACTGTTATCTGTTATGCCTGCAAGAGAGCACTTGACCTGGTGTCAAGCCCCAAAGAAAAGGTGCCAATTAGTTGAAAAAGAACTTAGCAGGAAATTCGGAGGCGAACAGCGAGCTTGCCTTGAGACAAGGAGAGTTTCAGCAGAGGAATAACTGGCAGAGGAAGAAAAAAAAAGTACAAGTGAAGTCCAACTTGGAAGCTGTCTGGATTTATCTGAAACGTAAGGATCAGTTCATCTCCTTGTGGGTTTATCCAGCAATTCAGCAAACGGCCCGCTATACAGAGTGAAGTACGGCATCCCAAATTCCCAGATTCTTCAGCAAATTCTCAAATTCATGATACTAGTTCAGTTCTATAATTCTTGGCTAGAGACAAATATTTCGCAGTACTTTTAATTTTTGACTTTGATAATCTTAAATCTATAAGTTTAAGGAAATGCCATCTAGTTGAGGTTATTTTTTTCTTCACCTTGGTTTGAATGTAATTGAGCAATGGACTGAAATTCACAATAACTCTTGCCTTGTAACAAAGCACTCACACATCTCTCCTCCCCTACCCATGCCCTTCTCCAGCAGAATCAGTTTGCCAAACGGATTGACATCAGATAAAAACATGGCCACGCAAAATATTGTCACGTGATCAAGTCAGTCATGTATGGGGTTTCTTCATGTGCAGAGTTTTCTGTAACACATGTCTAGCAGTTGGTGTTCTTCAAAGAAAAAACCCAAAAGTACATGTGTGTTCATATGTGTACAAACACACAGATTTATCATAAAGAACTGGCTTACATTTCTGTTGAGGTTAAGATAGTCCAGGACCTGCCGTCAGCAAAGCAAAGATCAAGGAAAGCCAAGGATATTGAGCCCAGTTTCAGTAGATGGAGAAGCGAGGGAGCTAATAGTGTAAAATCTCAGTTCATTGATAAGATTAGACAAGATGCCCCAGCCTAAGGAATAAGGCAGAAAGAAGACAATGGAAAATTAAAGGCACTTTCTCTATCCTTTGCTCTACTAAGTTATGGAGGACTGGAAATGTCCATACTTACTGGGGGGTGCAATTTATATTACCCAGCTATTGTAGGGAGGGCGTGTTGGTTTTCAGCCACTTGGCTACCTTAGACCTGAAATAATCACATATAAGCTGTATTATTTAAATCATTGCTTGGCCCATTCACTCTAGTTTCTTATTGACTAACTCTTTTTTATTAATTTAACCCATTTCCATTAATCTGTGCATGACCATGAGTCAGTGGTTTACCCGCTTAAGTTTCGGCACATCTGACTCTGGCTGTGGCTCCATAGCGTCTCTCTGACTCTGCTTCCTTTCTCCCAGCATTCAGCTTAGCTTTCCCTGCATATCTAAGCTCTGCCTTGCTATAGGTCCAAAACAGTTTCTGTATTCATTAATGGTAATCACAGCACACAAAGGGCACTTCCACATCACCCAGCAGTCATTGGGATACTTTTTATTTATTTCTTCTTTATTTATTCTTCTCTCACATTACATCTCGCTTCCCTTCTCTCCTCCCAGCTCCACCCACACCTTCCTGCTCCCCCAAATTCATTGTTATTCCATTTCCCTTCAGAAAAGGGCACATCTCCTAGGGCTATCATCCAAACATGGTATATCAAACTGAATCGGGCACATCTCCTCATATTAAAGCTGGGCAAGGCAACCCAGCAGGAGGAAAAGGGTCCCAAACCTGGCAAAAGAATCAGAGACAGCCTCTACTCTCGCTGTTAGGTGTCCCACGAGAATACCAAACTGTCTTTTTCCATTGCATATTTTTGGCTTCTTTATCAAAAACTGTTTATCCGGTCTTGATCTAACTTTGGTAAGTGGTACCCTTCAAGAAAAATTTAGATTTCCTTTTTACTTCATTTTATTTCTTTTTTTCTTTTCTTTTTTTTTTTTTTAGATTTTCAAGTTTTGTGGCATATTGGTTTTGAAGAATGACCTAATGCTTCCTTGAATTTACTTGGTGTTTGTTGGTGGGTCCCCTTTTTTTCTGAATTTGCTAGTTTGGATAGTGTCTCTGTCTTTTAGTTAGTTTGGATAAGCATTTGTTTATCTTGTTGATTTTCTCAAAGAAACAACTCTTGGTTTCACTGATTTTTTGTATTGTTCTCTTCATTTCTATTTTACTGATTTCAGCCTTCTGTCTGCTCCTCTTGTGTGTGTTTGCTTCTTTCTGGGCTAGAGCTTTCAGGTGTGCTGTTCCATTGTTAGTCTGAGATCTCTCCAATTTCTTTATGCAGGTGCTGAGTCCTTTGATTTTTTCCTCTTAGCACAGCTTTCATTGTGTCCTGTAAGTTTGGGTATGCTGTGCATTCATTTTCATGGAATTTTAGGAAGTTCTTAATTTCTTTCCTTCTGTCTTCACTTAGTAGTCACTAAGTAGAAACCTGTTCAGTTTTCATGAGTTTGTGGGCTTTCTGCTGTTGTTGAAATCCAACTTTAATCCCTGGTGGTCTGACAGATGCTGGGATTTATTTCAAGTTTCTTGTATCTGCTGATACTTGCTTCATAACCAAGTATGTAGTCAGTTTTGAAGAAAGTTCTGTGAGGCGCAGAGAAAAAGTAAATTCTTTGTGTTTGGGTGCAATGTTCTGTAGATATGTTAGGTGCATTTGAGTCATAATGTCTACTAGTGCCATTATTCTTCTGTTTGGTTTTTGTCTGGATAAGCTGGCCATTGGTGAGGGTGGGGTATTGTAGGCTCCCAGTATTAATGCGTGAGATTCAATGTGTGACTTAAGTTTTAGTGTCTTTTAGAATTGTGGCTGCCTTTGTATTTGGAGTATAGATTTTAAGAATTGAGATGTCATCTTGATGAATTTTTCCTTTGATGAGTATAAAGGGTTCTTCCCATTTTCTTTGATTAATTTTGGTTTGAAGTCTATTTTGTTAGATTAGAATAGCTACACTGGCTTGCTTCTTGGATCCATTTGCTTGGAAAATTTTTTTACAACCTTTTGCTCTGAGGTAATATTTATTTTTGATGTTGAGGTGTGTTTCTTGCATGCAGTAGAAGGATGGATCCTGCTTTGTTTATCCCTTCTTTTAGCTAGTGTCTTTTTATTGGGAAATTGAGTCCA
Organism: Dicrostonyx torquatus; assembly: GCA_028555095.1. NCBI lineage: Eukaryota > Metazoa > Chordata > Mammalia > Rodentia > Cricetidae > Dicrostonyx > Dicrostonyx torquatus. The sequence continues at coordinate 4,759,893 of JAQHUG010000115.1, forward strand.
TTGATATTGAGAGATACCAATGACCAAAGATTGTTAATCCCTTTTGTTGTTATTGGTGTTGGTAGCTTTCTCTCTCTCTCTCTCTCTCTCTCTCTCTCTCTCTCTCTCTCTGTGTGTGTGTGTGTTTTCCCTTCTTTGGATTTTGCTGGTGTGAGATTGTTGCCTGTGTTTTTATAAGTGTAGTTAACCTCCTTGGTTTAGAGTTTTCCTACTAGTACGCTTTGTAGGGCTGGATTTGTGACTAGATATTGTTTAAATATGACGTTGTTATGAAATATCTTGTTTTCTCCATCTATGGTTACTGAAAGTTTTGCTGGGTATGGTAGTATAGGCTGACATCTGTGGTCTCTTTAGAGTCAGCCATTCATCTGTCCAGGTGCTTCTGGCTTTTAGAATCTCTGTTGAGAAGTCATGTATAATTCTAATAGATCTGCCTTAATATGTTACTTGGTCTTTTCCACTTGCAGTTTTTGATATTCTTTCTTTGTTCTGTATGTTTAGTATTTTTATTATTATGTGCCAGGGTGACTTTCTCTTCTGACCCTGTTTGGAGTTCTGTAAGTTTCTTGTACCTTTATAGGCATGTCCTTCTTTAGGTTAGGAAATTTTTCTCCTATGGTTTTGTTACAAATATTTTTTTGACCTTTGAGTTTGAAATTCTCCTTTTATTCCTGTAATCCTTAGGTTTGGTCTTTTCATAGTGCCCTGGATTTTCTGGATATTTATGTCAGGGATTTTTTTTAGATTTAATGTTTTTATTGACTGAAGTAATAATTTCTTCTATCATGTCTTCTTTGCCTCAGATTCATTCTTTCAGCTCTTGTAGTCTATTGGTGATGCTTGCTTCTATAGTTTCTGTTTGGTTACCTAAGTTTTCAATCTGCAGGATTCCCTCAGTTTTTGTATTCTTTATTACTTCCATTTTGATTTTCAGATCTTGAATCAGCTGCACCTACTTTTTGTTTGTTTGTTTGGCTTTCATTAAGCAATTCATTCATTTCTTCCCATTGTTGGTGTTTTTCCTAGATTTTTTAAAACAGATTTATTCATTTCCTCGAAGGGCTTCTATCATGATCAGAAAGTTGGTTTTAAGGCGGTTTTCTTTTGTTTCAGCTGTGCTGGGATATTCAGGGATTGCTGTGGTAGGACTGCTGAGTTCTGGTAATGCCCATGTTGCCTTGGTCGTTGTTGGTTTTGTTCTTATACTGGTGTCTAGGCATTCTGGGTTTGGATGGATCTAGGTCTAGGTGCCGATGTCTCAAGTTTATCTTTGTTGGATGAACATTTTTTTCCCCTTGTTTTCTGTTTTCTCTTCAGTGTTCTGGGGTCTTTGTGGTCTGTATTTCTGGCTGCTGGTCTAGCAGGCAGTCTCCATCAGAAGTGGAGGCTGGATTTCTGCCATCTAGCACGGCTTTTGGTCCAGCAGGATGTCTCTGCTCTTCTGACTGGCTGACTGACATGGCCTGACCCTGCACAGCAGGTATCTGTCAGCACAGGAGCAGGCTTGGCAGGGGGGTCAGGGGACATGGGATGTGTGTGTGTGTCAGTTTAGACTCTGAACCCAGGATGTGGGGGGGGTTCGGAGGGCAGGTGAGGGTCTTACCTGTTCTGACTTGTGTAGCCTGCAACTGAGTAGCAGATATCCACCTGCAGTGATCTGATACTCTACTTTTTATTTTTATTTTTATTTTGTTTTATTTTATTTCTATTTTTATTTTTAGGGTAGTCAGAGGGCAACGTTCAAGAATTGGCTCTCTCTTTCCTCTGTGTATGGTACAGATACCAAACTTGGGTCATCAAGCTTGGCAGAAAGTGGCTTCACTTACTGAGCTATCTCCGGCCCTCCTCTGGAGACTTCTTCATAGACGCATCACAATGCTTAATCTGGTCACCCTGTAGCTCATCACATGTGAGACTCAATACCCAAGGTATCTCCTGCCACCATTTTAACTTTACATGAGGTTTTTGCTTGGGGGAATTTTGTGTTTGTTTGTTTGGTTTTTATCAGTTTTTCTCTCATCTCCCCAAATGGGTTTTCATCTTATTACCAGGGGAGTTCTCTCGACCCATGTACTGTTTACCCAGCCTGGGTTTCCAAAGTCAGATAAGCTACTCACCAAAAGTACTAGAGTGTTCCCCATTGAGGATTTCCTTCAGGCCTTCCTTGGTCAGGGCCAACACAGGGGAAGCAACAATTTATCCTCTGCAGGATAGAGAGGACAGGACAAATAACTGCCTGTCCTTTGATCTGTGGGAAAGAGGAGTATATTTCCAGAATCCCAATTTCAACCTAGAAAAATCTCAGTAAGTCATTTCCTTAGACCAGCAGCTCCGGTACAAATGACATGAGACAAATATAGGAGCGTTAGTATTCTGAACTTAGAGTAAACCTACTACACAGATGCAGTTTGAGTTTTCAAATACATTTATCAACAGGTTCAGAAATCAACAAAGCACCCAAACTTGAGATTTGGTGTTTAGACATATGAGGATGACAACAGTGATGATTACAGAAGGGAAAGGAGGAGAGAGGGAGGAGGGACTTACAAATGAGCTCGTTGGCAACAAGCCAGAACCAAAGGGTCTTGTACCATGTAGCTAGGCACCCCACCAAGGGTGCCAAGGGAACAAACTCTGCAGTCAGCATGTTATTTAGGTGAGATCCATCAATACAGCAGGAGTTCACCTTCCTCAGTGCTTATGAAGCAAGCCATCTGATGGAGTAACAGTCTTCGGAGTCGGAGGGTTTTGTAAGTTTCAGCTCTGCCCATCACTACATATTTCACAGCGGGTAAAGGACTGCTTCCTCAGAACCTTAGTTTTCTTAACTGTGGCATTTATAAAATAACTGGCTGTGCAATGAGCTAGCAAGAATTCCATGTGTCAATGCAGGGTTGCATGAGCTCTGGTGGAAGCCTGGTCATGATGCTTGGTCTTATGATGAAAAGCCTGGCTCTCTGGCACAGAGCATGGCGCTGAACCAACCCTGACAGACAATCTCACTTAAGGAAGGGAGTTAACCACAGATTTTCAGGGCAATTGAACGCTGAGATCTGAATTGTTAGCCAGTTCTACCAGTATCTTAACGTATCTAAATTATATGAGCCAGTGACTTATAATATGGAGGGCTTGGTTGGACCGTATTTACTGGAAAAGTAATTTTAATCCACACATTCTTTCAGATAGATTGTAGAGACTATTAAATGGTGCACACGAGTTAGAGAGATTATAAATTCCATTATCTTTTTGGATCTGGGCTTTTAAATAGCAGTAAGTTTAAAAATCCATAATCTAGAACTCAGAAATATATTTCCATAGAAATAACCTTTCAAAATAGGTTTTCACGCCAGGCGGTGGTGGGGCACGCCTTTAATCCCAGCACTTGGGAGGCAGAGGCAGGCGGATCTTTGTGAGTTCGAGACCAGCCTGGTCTACAAGAGCTAGTTCCAGGACAGGCTCCAAAGCCACAGAGAAACCCTGTCTCGAAAAACCAAAACAAACAAACAAACAAACAAACAAAAAACAAAATAGGTTTTCACATGGATTTCAAAGAACATTTTTAAATTCCTTGAAGAGGACAAAATAAAGCATTTAAGATGCATCTTGTTATGAATTAAAAATAATTTTATTTAACATATTCTTTTTTATTGAGCTCTACATTTTTCTCTGTTCCCCTCCTTGCCTCTCCCCTCCCCTCTTCAACTCTCCCCCAAGATCCTCATGCTCCCAATTTACTCAGGGGATCTTGTCTCTTGTCTTTTTCTACTTCCCATGTAGATCAGATCTATGTAAGTCTCTCTTAGAGTCCTCATTGTTGTCTAAGTTCTCTGGGATTGTGGCTTGTAGGCTGGTTTTCTTTGCTTTATGTTAAGGAATTTTTTGAGACAATATTAAAGAATTAAAAACAGATAAAATAAATATCAATGTATTTAGAATAATTAGGCTTCAGAAAGTGAAGCCTTCCAGAAGTCTCGATTAATTGTTCATGTTATACATTTGACTTTTAGTTATGCCAAACAAAGGTGCTGCTGGCAATCTTGGCTTCAGGAAGCTGCAGGTGTTTTCTTGGACACTTATGCACTAAGTAGTGAATTCCATGACCCCTTTCAACAGGAAAGATTCCCTTATGAACCCCAAATATCTGATTTCTCATTCTGTAGATGATGAACTCAATAGAAATACAATTATATTCACATGCACATACACACGCTAAATGAGAAATGGAAAAAATAACTGTGAAAGTAAAGTAAACATTAATTAATGGAATCTATTTTGTTAAGAGAAGTTGCCACTTGCCATGTCAACACTTCACACAGAAATCTCTTCTCTGAATTTCACATGGACAACTTCTTCCCATTGTGGAAGTCACAAGATCGCCATCAATGCCAGTGTCACTTCCACAGGGAGTCTGCCATCTATGCCCAACGAAAAGTGGGGAGAAGTGAACACATTCTTAGGATTTATTCTCTTTCATTACGCATGTGAATTCCAGAGTTCATTTTATGTGTTTAATTGGGTACTAGCTTATTCTTACCCAGTACTGCCAATGCATGTGCATGTGTACATAAGACTCCAACTGTGTGTGTGACTACATAAGACTGAGTGCATGCTTATATGTATGCATAGATGAGACTGTGTAAGTGTATATAAGACTGAATGTGTGTGTGCACAAAGATTGTATGTATGAGTATGTGTTCATATGTAAGACTGTGAGTATATGTGTATGAATATGTAAACTGTGAATGAACATGCTTGTGTGTGTACATGCATACACATGTTTGTGTTTACATACAATGTGTAAAGTTACTTTGGGGAGAATTAAGACTGCTTCATCCTACATACCATAAAAGGATTGGAAAAGTACCTTTGACCACAAATGCTTCTCTTCCAGCCCCAGAGAAAGCATTTCATAAACACCATCCAAATTCCTTAGTGTCTTGGGTGTCAGAGCCAAGATGAGGCTACAAAGTCAGGGCTATCTTTAAATAAATCATAACTAAAGCTTGGATGCTCCCTTTGCTCTATTTTAAACAAACATAAGATTCTTCCCTAGACAGATTAGCTGTCATATGGGATGATACATTTTATCAATAATATTTGTGAGGCATGGCTCTGCATTTCTCTAAAAGCTGCACCTGAAATTTTCCTGTCTGTTCCTACAAGTACCCAGTTTAATTGAATATGGGTGAAAGAAATTAAGAATTTAAGGTTTCATATTTTTCTACATAATCATGTAATCAACAAAGCTATAAACAAAATAGGTCCTCTTCTGGACTCAATTTTAGTTTGAATTTTTTGTGTTAGGAGGCATTATTTAATATTTTTTTTACTATCAGTATTAAAAGCAATAGAAGGCTTCATGAGGACCTGAGAATCCCATCACCTGAGCTAAGAAGTGGCTGGCTGGCATGGCTCATTCTGATTCTAATGGCTTTGTTGGAAAAGCTCCTAACCTTGTCTCATGTCATCACTCCAACCCTCAATCTGCACTTTCTTCACCCCGCTGAGGCAATGCCTGCATCTGAGAACTCATGTAAAGTGGGTAGCAGATGCCGAAGAAATGGGCAGTGATGAAGTCCTCCAAACGCCTTTCTTATGTCGTCTTCTGTGCCTCTGTGGGTGAAAAGAGATTTTCAAGTGTGGTAGAAGCCTCAAATTGATTAGCGCTCAAAACCAGAAATGAGTGTGCCTTAGGCTTCATGGACATAGCAAGATTCTGGATGAATTCTCCGGCCTGAACAGGTGTGAACTTACAGTCAGGATGATCATCACATTTAGACCAATAATCAAACAATAAGTTTGCACTTGTTAAGATCTACACCAGGATTTACCTCTGGGCACCAGAAATGTCATTTTTACCTTTTCTCTTTTGCTATTTCCTGCCTGTCTTGTAACCCAAAATCCATCAGGATCCAAATAGAATGTTGTCCATGAAACATCCCAGTAAGGAGAAGCTCAGACACAAACTTTTCTCAACAACTAAACGCTCTACCTTCAGGGGAGAACAATGAGCCTGAGGCATCCTGAGAACTCCACCCACTGCACTGAAGCAGCATTAGGCAAAGAATCTCAGGTTAAATGCTTAGCTCCTTGCATGTCAGACCAGCTTCATCTAGAACTACCTAGAGTAGAACCATCTTAAGAGGAAACATGGGGTAGCAGAAAAGCAGCACCGTTGATCGGAACCTGAATTCTGGCTCCACTAATAGTCCATTGGATATCTTTCGGCCAGGAACTTGGTCTCATTGGCTCTCTGTTTCCTCATGTGGTTTTAGAGAGCTGTTTTTTAGAGTTCTTGTCAGAACATGCTAGTAAAATATATACCATAAGTTCAATGTTGCTCGTACCAAATGGATGTTCAAAGGCACTTATGATACTTACCAAAGAAATTTGCCTCTTATTCAAAATTATGTCTTGGGCTTCCTTGGAGGTGGTCTCTTTTCTGGTAAACCAGGGATTTTCTTTATCCTCCTCTCTCTTCCCTTGAAATGGAGGTCTTTTCTGTTACTGAAGATGAATGAGCTAAACAACTGTACCAGCTAACGTCCTCTACCAATTAGTACTTAGAAAATAATAGAGTGGGTGGAGCAACAGCTAGAATACTGCCAGGTCTTCAATTACATTCCTCTAATCAGGGGGAAAAGGATAAGCCATCATGTTAATGTATCTATTTAAATTATCTCAAGGCAAGTCTGATAGTAACTTTTTAAAGTATAAATTGCACTCACTGCCATCATTCATAGTGGTCCTAGAGGTAAAACAGAATGCACTCAATACAGTAAATATTTGTTGACAAACTACATAAAACTATCTTCCTAGCTCACCTGTAAAATGTCCCAGAAACTGTTTCATATACCGTATCTTAGTGGAACATGAACGTGAATTTTCTAATTTAGATCTTCCCATAGTAGTTCCTATTTACTCAGAACACCTTCTAGCTCTTTCTGTGGCTCCTCCTGGGATGTGTTTCCTCCAAGCTTATATGCAATTACAGCCCTAGCAATTGAAGTTCACATAAATTTCAACCCAGATGGTCCTGAACAAACGTGACCCTTGCCTTTTCCTGGGGAATCAATATCTGGTCTTTCATTAGCTAATGAACATTCTATTCCCAGTCACTAATGACTGACTGAATGCTTGGTTGGCAATGAGATTTATTATGAACCTCTGCATGCATTATCTTAATTTATTATTACAACTTTACAAGGAAAATACATAGAGATAGCCCATTTGGAGATGAGAGGATTGAGGCACAGAGGCGCTATTTTCAACACAACTGGAAAACTGAAAATGAGAATGTTAGCTACGTTAGTGTCACCATGGATAATACACCAGACTTGAGCAATTTAAAGGGAAAGGGTTTTGTTTACAGTTCCAGAGGCTTCATTATCATGATAGGGGAGGAATGATGGGTCAAAGGTCTCCAACTTGTGGCAGACAAGAAGCACAATGAATACAGGAAAAGGCCCAGACAAGACCCAGACCTCTGTGCTGGCTAGCATTGTGTCCATGTGACACACGATGAAGTCATCTGGGAAGAGGAACCTCAGTTGAGAAAATGCCCCATAAGGTGGGCCTGTGGGCAAGCCTGTGAGATGTTTTCTTAATTAATGATTGATGTGGGAGGGCCCAGCCCAATCCAGAGCAGGTGGTCCCGAGTTTTATAAGAAGGAAGGCTGAGCAAGGTGTGGAAGCAAGCCAGCCAATAAGCAGTATTCATCCATGGCTCCTGTTTCTCCACCTACATGAGTTTCTGCCATGACTTTCCTCAATGATGGACTGTGATCAGGATGTGTAAGCCAAATAAATACTTCTCTTCCAAGTTGCTTTTGGTGAGTATTTTGATCATAACAACAGAAAACCAAAGCAGAACAGCCTTCAAAGTCAGCCAGTGATCTACTTGCTCCAGCTGTGCCCATCTTCCATAGCTTCCACTACCATTCAATGGTTTACTTATAATTTGAATCTACTAATTGGTGAAACCACCGACTATGTCAGAGACATCATGATCTAATCATATCTGGAAATGCCCTCACAGACACACACCCAGGTGTGTTTGACAAATCTCCTAGGTGTCTCTTAGTCCAGTCTGATGACAATCAAGATTAAGGATCACATGAACAATCAGGGCTGCTTCTCCGGGCAGCTTGGGTTACCTCTTACCCATGGTCTGCTACTTCCCCTCATGGAAGCTATCTCCCAGAGAAGGGTAGTCCCCAAACCTAGAATAGGTTTACCCAAAATGGTAGACAGTGGCTGCTATATAATTGTGTTGCATATATAAATTTCTGATGAGAATATCAGAGCTTGGGACTGTCTTACAAAGGTTTTTGTTACAAAAAAAGTTTGTAGTTTTATTTAGGCTGTTAACTCAAAGGGCCAGGAATTCCGTAGTTTTACATATAGCAATACTTTTGACACCAACCATGTATTGGTTGCTTCATTGGTTTCATATTTGTTAAATGGATGAATGAGGAAAGTTTTCAGAACAATGAAGGAAAGAAGACATAACCACAAAATCAGCTGCAACAAGTTGAGTGCCTTAGAGGAAAATCTGATACCGCAAGGTATCAGAGGTGGACCAAAAAGTCAATAGGCCTGCTTGCAAGCTAAGATTCTGCCAGGGACTCTAAGTGAATTCAACTTTCTTCAGGATTTCAGGATATTAAGAACAGAGTAAAATATGTCATGACTTTCAGGCATTGTGGAGGAGACAGCATTGAAACTGTGACCAAATCTACTGTGGTGACAGGTTGCTTGTCTGAACAGAAGAAATGTTCTAAATGTAGGCATGAGGCATTAAGGGGAAGTGCAAGGAAAATGAGATTCACTTGTCTGGAGCCAGGTTGTATGGAAAAAAAAACTGAGCTCAAAAAATGACCAAGGCTCCATGCAGCCTTGTGGCATTGGTTGGTGATTATTGCACGGGAAGGCACTCTTCTGAGTGAAGAGCACATCTGTTGGTATTGCAGGCATGTCCGACCTGTGGCCATTGGCTACATGATGCCAAGGATGGCTATGCATGTGGCAAAATACAGAATTGGAAACTGACTTAAAACAGTACGACAAAATTTTTGAGTTTTTTTTTTTAAAACTGAAGTACATGGTTTTCAAGAACAAACTCTGTAGATGACAATGTCCTCTCACAAACTTAAAAATTGAACACAGCTTTTAGTATTTGCACATAATGTAAACCCTAGAGACACAGTCTATACATGACACTACCTTTAATCTTGGATGGAGTCAAATAGAGAGCCTTCTCTGATATGAATCCAACCCATGAGCAATGTATTTGTCACAGTCTCTACAAACTGGACAACCAAGGAGGTCGTCATAAAGGAAGTAATGACAAAGGCATGAGCATAGGAAAATCACAAAGGCAGGTACAGTGCCCTTGGCAGATTGAAGGTACCACTGCCAACACTCTTGGGTATTGAGAAATGAGACGAGAGCTATGTGTCATGAAATACCTTGAGGTAAGCAGTAATCTTTGGTTTGGGGACACAGACAATTTATGGCGACTCTCCAGTGGAGGATTCAGGAGTAAAGCTCTGGAGTTATGACTTCCCCCTCTTGTGAACACTGCTGGTTGCCATAGGCAGAACTCAACTGAAAACCAAGTCAAGAAAAAGTGGGGATTTATTCAAAGGGCTTGGCTTCGTGGGCTTGAGCCAAAGAGAAGAGGGTCATGAATCTGGAGGGACAAATGGAAGAAGACCTAATCATTTCGCACCTTTGTAAATATGGAGAGATAAAATCTCAGGTGTAGAGCCAGGGGCAATGCTTCTCTAGCAGGGAAAACATACGTTGTTTTGTTTGCAGTGCATGTGTTTTCATATTGAGCTTCTATTATGATAGATGGTTACTGGTTTTCCATTTACTTAAAGATAAAGTTTCCTTTCAGAATACATTTAAGTTTTAAAAGTGAGTTCATTTAAAGATAAATATGAAGTAAACAACAGCACACGGTGGAAGGGGGGACCGCAAAGATAATAGATGTGCGAGGGCTAATGCTCGGGAAAGCCTTAGAGAGCACGGGCTGCAGCTGACAGGTTTTGAGCAAACGAGTGATGATAGCATCAAGTCTCTGCTTGGGCAGTTTAATGTACTTCCCGTATAAAGAACAGAGAGAGCTGGGAGGTGGAGGCCAGTAGGCAGAGCCTCTAGACTGGAGAGCCAGGGACAGAAGGATAAGACTTGAGGCAGAACAAATAGAATCAAAAGAGTTAAGAATTCACTGCACCCAAGGCCAGCATGATGCAGAGCAGAAGATAACAGCGCCCACCAAAATTGCCTTTAGAAAATATCTATTACAAGAAATATTAGAACTGATGTAGCAAAATAATGGGACAGGAATCAAGGCCTGTTAGCAGGTAGAGCACTTATGTAATTCCTCTCCTGTGAGGCTGTCAGTGGTGGAAGAAAACCATAAACATTTATCTAATGTACACCCCCGACCCAGTGTTTCTCCAGAACAGCTGCGTTTGTTCTTCAGGTTTGCAGCAGAAAAATTGGGAAGGTCATCCAGGCTTGGTGTGGAGCACCAGGAGGGCAATTTCCATGCCTTGGATAGACACCATAGTGGAGGTATTTTCAGACCACAGATGCTTAGGATGTTTGTTTAGAGCTCTGGAGTAAGCCAGGAGATTTATTTTCCCGAACAGACTATTTAGTCAGAAAAAATGAAACCAAATAGACATAATCATCGAAGTGTCAGGAAAATAATTTGAAGCTACAGGTTAGGAATAACAACAGCCTATTATGGTTGTAACAAATCTTATGCTAGCTAGGTGCTCACCTCATTCTTGGTTGTGTGTGGGCATACCACCCCCACCTCATCCCACACTCAATGAGTTTCTAGACCAGTTTTCACTTGTATAAAAATTATTTTCAATTAAATTCTCAAGTTCTGGTTCCCTGAGAGTTTTAATCATCATGCTTTCAAATGAACAAGCGGCTCACAGGCATCAAGAGAAGGAAGAGAGCTATCAGATGATCAAGTCCGTCCCAACAGATATCTAAGGAGTGTTCCCTGCAGTTCACTTTCAATTGCTTTGCTCACTTCTGGTTTTAAATGACTCCAGCGATGGGACTCTTCGTCAATCTAAGAGACCCATGGGAGCCTTTGCTCAGCCTCAGAGTCCTCATTTTAGAAAACATATTCTGATATGAAGTCTTGTTGCACCACTTGCTTCTCCCAATGGGCCTTTTCTTCTTCCCTGCATTTATGCCCTTCAGCCCCTACTGATGTCAGGGAATGCCAATAGCATTCCTCATCAACTACTCTCTTCTTTTCCTTCATTGCCTTTTATTCTTTGTTAATCTGAAGATTTCTATGCTTTTATCTGCTTCCCTGGCCTATGTCACCATAGTAACTGAAGGCTTTGACAAGCACACCATTTCATCAGAAACCCTCAAAGGCTGCTGCTCGTCCTTATGGCCTTCAGCTCCAGTGCAGAAGGAGACTTTCTATAACCTTGAGCATTGAAGCATAATCAAGTCTGTGAATACCCACAAAGCACCTGCACTAGATAATCACCCAATAAATCTTTGGGATTTAGGAGGTCAATGTCCCATGAGGAAGATTTGGATACATGTCAACATATATTCAAAGATGTAAGATAAGGGTATTCTACACAAACAATTGTGCATGATTCCAACTTGAGGAAGCAATAGTGAAGACCTAGCATAGGGGTGACAGATCTATTAAATGAAAATACAAAATGTCAGTTACATTGGGAAGACAAATAAATAAGTTGTAGTATAACTTTATCCCATGCAATAATTGGAATATAGTTCTCCTAACCCCCTCAAAAATCTTATTTTTCTTCTAAGGCTGAAATTTAACTACTAAGCTGAGTCTAATTCTTTCTTACTGTAGTCCCAGATACTTAGAAGACTAAACAATAGTGTCACTTGAGCCCAGTGGTTTGAGGCTGTCCTGACCATCATGGGGCTATTTCTGCCTTAAGAAAGAAATGTAGGAAAGGAGAAATGCATACGCAACCGAGGGGGGGAGGGGGGGACAAAGACGAGGAAGAGAGGAAAGTAGGGAAGAGAATAGAGGAGAAGAGAAGGGAGGGGAAAAAGGAGGGAAGGAAAGGGAAGGAAAAGGGAAGAATTAAGCTGATATGCCCTGCTATTATTTGGTAGTCACAGTTCTTTCCTATTTTGAAGTGTGGTCTTCTCTGATGGTGGTTGGTAGCTATGTGGCTGAGTGTATGGTTAGTCTTTCTCATCTCTTTATTCAAATGACCTAATATGGAGAAGGACAATTTAGCTTCTCTTAGAAATAAGTCCCCTTATGGGTTGTCCAATGAAGACTAGTTAACCTTGAAACCATATGCACACAAACAATAAAGGACACTCAGCAGGGACATATACATACATATATATATTAGACATGTACATATATATTTGTACATACACATACATGTGTGTGAACAATGTAATCAAACGACCTGATAATAAAAGACTAGGGTGAAATGTCAATCTCAGATATTTCCAAATGCAAGTACATGTGTTTCCCTCTTAAGGTTGCATAACGATCCAAATATGATCCAGTGAAAAACTGCACTCTTCATAGTCATCATTACCACCACACACAAAATCTACAACAAAATGTGAAGTTCAAGGTTCTCAGGTTACAACACTATACACCTGTTATAGAAGGTCCTTCTGTCTATGTGTTGCTTTCATTGGTTAATAAAGAAACTGCTTTGGGCCTATAGCAGAGCTGTAGAGGAACAGAACTAGGTGGGGGGGGCACTAAATGGAATACTGGGAGGAAGAAGGCAGAGTCAGTGAGATGCTATGGAGCCGCCAGAGTCAGACATGCTGAAACTTTTCCAGTAAGCCACTGACATGTGGCGATATACAGATTGATGGAGATGGGTTAAATTAAGATGTAAGAGTTAGCCAATAAGAAACTAGAGCTAGCGGGCCAACCAGTGCTTTAAATAATACAATTTCTGTGTGATTGTTTCAGTTCTGGATGGCCGGGATGAACAAGCCCTTCCCTCCTACAGATTGGCATGCCAACGTGGTGGATTAAATCCATGTAAAACCTTAGAAAGCTTAAAAATCAATTCTAGACACAGAAGGAGAGAGTTAAGCATGGTTTGTTAGTGGCATTTTCTTGGGTGGGCTTTGTTTGCTAGAAGCAAGCAGAGGCATGGCTCTTTATAGGGAGTTTTTCCTGATTCAGCCTTAGCAGGAAAAAGCCATGCAGTTTTAAAATGCGGCTTCCTGGGCCACGCCACCAGCGCAAACTCTGGCTGTGGAGCATTTGTATGCCATTTGTAGGCCCGGGTGTTTGTGTGGCCACTTGGGATTGGGAGGAAAGTAGCTGAAACCATGCCCATGGCTCGGAGCTCCCTGCCTGGGCAGGCAGCAGAATCGGGTTTACTAGGCTTATACAGGCGGGAGAGCATGGTGGATTCCTGCTACAATACACAGAGTTGTTTCCAGGCTGTGCAGTGCTCTGTATGGCAGGTTTGGCTGTTACTCACATAAAAAGGGTTTATTGCTGCATGCTCATTCGCAGAGTTATAGTGCTCAGCGCGGCTCCTACCAGACCTGGCAGTAATGGTATGTTCACCATTTTAAAAGTGGAGAGAGGCAGAGCCAGCATCCAGAGCAGCTGCAACCAAGATGCGTACCTTTTAAAAGCTTTTCAAGACAGTAAGGAATTACAGATATGCAATAAAGACAAATCCAGATGAATCATAGAGTTAAATAAATGTACATAGGCTTAGAAGAGAGAAGGAAAAGAGTCTAGAGAGTCATAAAATAAAGTTAATGCTTTAAAAAAAGGGTAAAGTCTTTAAAGAGACAGAGTACAGATGGTCATAGATTAAAAGGAGTAAAGAAAAATTTTAAAAAAATGGAAAATTCACAAAGTCTGGATTATGTATATTATTGTGTTTGAATTTTTTGACTCTGAATGAGCTAAGTACAGAGAGAAATTTCATTGTATGGACTGCTAAGTTAAACCAACATAAAGGTATCTTGATTTCAAAATTTGAGTCTAAGGATATGTTGTTTTGGAAAGAGGTTCTTGTTTCATTTTCACAGAAGATCAGAACCTGTGGATTGCTTCCAAACTGATATGGTTTAAGAGGCCATGTTCCATGAAAGGTCGCTGTGAACACCCTCAAAAAATTACTTTACCCAACTGCTGACTGAAATGAACCTAACACATGAGATACATCATAAAAGACCTGATTAACAGTGCTCCCAATCAGCAGGAAACAGTATGGACAAAATTATGCCCATATTCTCAAATATTGTCTATAATTGTTTATATTTAAATGGGGATATGATACAGATATGGATAATTTGCATTGGTATGGATCTTGGTTTATGGATGTAAATTTAAGGTCAGTCTTGTTATATGTATATTTCTGATCTTGATTAAGGTATTGTGTTTGTGTAGTTAATTTAAAAATGTAATGTGTAATTAAGAAATATAGGTTAATAGTCATCTATAATAGTCAAGATAGTAGTCATGTTAGTTAGGTTATATATATATATATATATATATATTTCAGTTAGATAGGCATGTTTCAAATCTTTCAGAGACCTTCAGAATATGGCATTTAATATGCTTAAGAACTTAAGACTTTTCATAACAGTGAGACACATCTGCTCCTGGCAGCACAAGCTACTTCAAAAGGAAGATGGGCATTAAAGAGGCTCCTTATGGAGTTTGTTAGCCATTTGGGCAAGAAACTATTCTTGCCTGGCTGCATAAACTGGGCATGCAGGATCCACAGAAAAATGACTGCTGAACTTGCCTAAAGGTAAGACTTTCCTTTGGGGCTCCTGCTTCATGAAAGAGTCTGCTAGACATTCTGCAGGATAAAAAAAAAAAAAAAAAAAAGGACTGGCAAACTGCCAATATAGGCAGAACTGTCTGAAATTTCTTGCTTCATGGAAAAGTCTGCTGTATACTATGGGCCTGTAGGCTGAATAAAATTGCCCCAATGTTACAGAAGAACTTTGGGTGACTGTTCAGGCAGTGAGATGTCTTTGTCAATTCTAGAGTTTTGGAAGTTGCTTATAATGTACTTCCTTTTAACTTAGGTAACATTATAGCCTTCTGAGTCTTTGATGGAATTGAAGAATTTATAATTATAATTTGCCTTAGTTAAGATAAAAGATAGATATAAATATTGTAACCGTAGTTCTTGCTTGATACCTGTTTTATTATATGTAGTTTTGCTATGTTAAAGTTAAAGTCTTCCTTTTTGTTTAAACAGAAAAGGGGAAATAACGTAGGAGGTCCTTCTGTCTATGTGTTACTTTTATTGGTTAATAAAAGAACTGCTTTGGGCCTATAGCATAGCTGTAGGGGAACAGAGCTAGGCAAGGAAAACTAAACATAATTCTGGGAGGAAGAAAGCAGAGTCAGGGAGACACCATGGAACCACCAGAATCAGATATGCAAAACTTTGCCTGTAAGCCACTGCCACATGGTGATATACAGATTAATGCAGATGGGTTAAATTAAGATGTAAATGTAGACCAATAAGAAACTAGAGCTAATGGGCCAAACAATGCTTTAAATAATACAATTTCTGTGTGATTGCTTCAGGTCTAGATGGTTGGGAAGAATAAGCCCCTCCCTCCCACATGCCTTCCAGGACTATCCACAGTAAGCAGACGCATGCAGTAGCTCCCATGAAGCAATAATGGCAACAAAGCTACTTGCTAAGCTGCTGGAAATTTTCTCTATGCCAGGTGCGCGCGCGCACACACACACACACACACACACACACACACACACAGAGAGAGAGAGAGAGAGAGAGAGAGAGAGAGAGAGCATTTTAAATCAAGTTAAATAACTAGAATGATAATGCTCCTCCAGAGAGCCATAGTCTATCCAATAGAAACTCAAATCCAGACATTAAAAACCTCCTTTCCAGCTGTTGGTCAAGGGAGTTCAAAAAAATCCCCAAACAATATAAGCTATTGCCATTGTCTTTGGTTGTCTACCAAATATCAAAGGTAAATCCTTATTGCTGAAGACACTATGTGCTTTGTACACAGAATTTGGAGGAATTGAACTGGAAGTGACCTGGGAGTGTCCTCTCTAAGGAGCAGCTCTCATAGTTTTGGAAGGTACTATCAAGTTTGCTGAAAGAAAAGCAATCTACAGCACTACCCCATTGTGATACCAATAAAACAGCAATGATCAATGCAGCAATATATCCTCAAAGGTGCAATAGTGGCACCTCTATCTTGGGAGTCACCACCAGTTGTTTAATTGGATTTAAGGGCCACTTAATAGGAAGGAATTTATTCCTAGTACTATAAATCTAGTCAACTATCCATGACAGGTGAGGTTATGACTTTTAGAGGAAACCCTATTACTGTTATTCTCCTAAGCAAATCTTAACAACATTCTGGTCATATTACCCTCCAAACATTCCCCTACAGGAACTTTAATGCAGAGAGAAGTTATTACCATAGAATGGTTCCTTTTACTATATAAACTGAACAAAAATTAAAAACTTATGCAGAAAAGATCTTTGAATTAATTCTAAAAGGAAAATTGAGACTTCATGAATTAGCAGGACTAGACCTAGTAGAAATTGTAGTACCTTGTAATAATGATGAAATTAATAAATTGTGGGAAGAAAGTAAACCCTGGCAAAGACCTTGTAGTAATTTTTGGGAGAGATTAATAACAACTATCTCAAAAGCAAAATAATTCAAATTATAAAGAGAAGTAATTGAATCCTTCCTTGTACTGTACAAGACATACCAATATCTAGAGCCCCTGCATTCTATACTGATTGAATTAAGTTAGAAAAGGCAGGTTACAAATCAGAAAAAAATTAAGTAAAATGGATAAAAATTCTTATGATTTTGTAGAAGAGTCATAATTATATGCTATTTTCATATAAATTAAGGGATTTAAAAAACCTCTCCACATAGCTACCAATTAACAATATGCAGAATGAGTTGTTTTGTACATTGAAATTGCTTAATTTATCCCAGTGATACAGAATTGATCTTATTATTTATTCAATTACAAGATATAATCAGGAATAGGTATCATCCCACATACATAACACATACAAGTCTTCCAGATCCTCTAGTCCAACATAATGCAGAAATAGATCAATTATTGATTAGAAATGTGCTGAAGGCCTCAGAATTTCATAGAAAACATCAAGTCAATATCAAAGTTTAAAAGAAGACTTTTCTATCACATAGCAACAAGTCAAGGACATTATAAGGAAATGTCCTACTTGTTCTTTATACAACCAAACACCACTATCTGAAGGAAGTAACTCAAAGGGTACTCAAAGGAATGAAATATGACAGATGCATGTGTTCCATGTTGTAGAATTTGAAAGAGTAAAATATGTATACTATACCATTGATACCTATTCAGGTTTTCAATGGGCAACTTTTTTGAGTTTGGAAAAAAATGATTTGGCATTCACACACTTGTTAGAAGTTATGACCGTCATGGGTATACCTGTACAAATAAAGACAATGGCCCAGAATATGTCTCTAAGAAAATGAAGTAGTTATTTTTCTTATTATAATACAAAGCATATTACAAGTATATCACACAATTCTACAGGTCAGGCAGTTATGAAAATCAAATCAAACTCTGAAGAATATGTTAAATAAACAGAAAGGGGTGATAAATACCCCAGAAATAGGTTACATAATGCTTTATTAATTTTGAATTTTCTAAATGCTAATGAGAATAGAACAATAGTTGCAGATAGACACTGAATAGTAGAAAAAAACTATAGAATTAAATAAGCCAATATACTTTAAAGATGTCCTGACCTCAGAATAAAAACCAGGATATGTGTTAAATTGGGTAAGGAGTTTTGCTTTTGTATCCATAGGAGAAGAAAAGCTATGGATACCATCAAAATTGATAAAGATTCAGTTTGAGCAATTAACAAGAAGAGAGTTCATCTAATAGCATGGCCCTTTAATCTAACCTAACCTATAAAATTAATAAATGCTTTTCACTTGATCAGAGACAACCTGCCAAAAAGAATCTCCCCAGAATTATTGTTGGAGAATGATTTTGTTTCTGTCTTTTCAGAAGAATAAAGGTATCCAGCTAAGGAATCTGAAAGCCACTGGACAAATGAGACATCTGAAGAAAAAGGGCAAATAATCCAGAAAAAAAATGTCTCAAGAAAAAGAATAAATTTGCCTATAGGTATAACACATTTCTAACAGGATAAAATTTCATAAATCTTCCCAAATGTTTGTTTTTATATGTCTGCTCTTCTCTACAGACATATAATACAAACAATCTTTTTGTAATCCCAGTCCAATTAAATATTAAAGCTGGCTTTGGAGTTGGAGTGTGGCTCTCTCCTTCTCTAAACCCAAGCATGCTTATTAAAGTGAAATCCAAAATCTCTGTCTCATGTCATAAGAGTCACCTGATATGGGACAGAAAAAAATAAATATTTAAGGACTATTTTATTGCTACTAATCTCATAATCCTTTGGTCTCATACTGACCCTTTAATAGCTTTTCTTAAGTTATTATATATATATATATATAATAACTTTTTGTCATGGCATTAATGGTTATATAGAATACTAAATAATTCTAGAAAAATGTTTCATCTACCTTCCCGTACATGATTTCAGGTTTGAGTCTTCATCAGTTTTCTGCAGTGAACCATGAGTATGCCTAACAGTGACCTATGAAGTCTCCATAAGGAGGATGGGGCCTCACAACAATGATTCATTCAGGACTATGATAACACTACTAAGCTGAAAAATACTCTAAAGATAGCTTTGAACTACTAACTGCTCAGAACAATTTTGAGGTGGCTAGCTGAGATGATTCAGCCTAACAGTCTAAAGACTTAAGAGAAGCCCTGCACTTTCCCATTATGCAAAGACTGGACAACAAATGATACAGCTACCTCTCCCAGGACTTGACAATTAACCCAAAATTCTCTTTTCAGGATCCCCTAAAGATACTATCACCTCCCCCCAAACACCAGGAAGTAAATTTCAGAATATGATGTACAATTATTAAGAGGTGGAGTGGGTGGCTTTTAGTCATTCAATGGGTTATGGATATTTGTCATTGTTTAGGGGGATTGGTTACAAGTTGTTATTTGTAATGGTCAGGAAAAAATCTAAACAAAAAAGTAATTTGATTCAAGGTTCTTGGTTTGAAATGAAAAAGTGGAGACTATAGATGTGATTAGATAAAAAGTTAGATTATTAAATCTACTTTTAAAAAACTACTACTTTTAAATGTTTTACATTGGATTAGATTTTTGTATATTGATATAAATTTGATATTAATTTTGTTAGAACATACTGTACATACATTTCTACTCTTGTCCAAGCTATTTTACCTATACAACTCATTTTCCAATGTAATGCAAATTTCTAGTCCTTAAAAGTTATTATTAGCAACTGTTTATAATAATAAGGTATTACAGTTTAGTAGTCAATCACCTATTACAATTGAACTTGTAGTCACATTAGGTATGTTTTCAAGGCCAAAACAAACATATTTTAGATAGAAAAGTCATCTTCAAACACTTCAGAGATCTATAGTATATGGCATTTAAAATGTTTTAATGATATAGGTCCTTTTTTTTCTTTTCTTTATGCCAATAAGACATGTTTGCTTCTGGTAGCACCAAACTACTTCAGAGAAGACAATGAGCCTCAAAGAAACTACATATGGAGTTTGCTTTCTTTGTGGCTAAAGGAAGTCATTGAAAAAGAAAGTGCCCTTGCCTCAACTGCCAGTATGCTGTCCTAATGGGACAAGCAGGGCACAAAAGTGAGTGACTGCTAAAGCTTGCTTATATAAGGTAGGACAGTCCTTCAAAAAGCCTGCTTTATAGAAAAGTCTATCAAATATTTGAGGCCTGTAGGCCAAAGATGGATGCCCCAACATTGCAGAGGACCTTTGGATGACTGTCCAAGCAGCAGCTGTTTCTGCCATTTCTCACAATTTTTGGAAGTCACTTGCTTGCACTTCCTGCTTGTTCCATTAATATTCTTTCCTTTTTGGGACTTTGAGGGAGCTGAAGATTAGATAGTTATAGTTATAGTTTTCCTTGTTTGGCACACACAAAAAGCAAGTTATGATTGAAATAAATTAGGTACAAGACTTTGGATTCACAAAGGATAGATATGGAGTATTTTCTCTGAATTTGTCAAATGCAAATGGGCTAGACATTGCTGATGTATTTATTACCTGTATATATTGTATATAGTTATTGTACTTATTGTATATAATTTTATTAGTTATATTCTTTTTATTTTAGAAAAAAGCAGACATACAGTGATATTTTATTTCTGTTTTAAGAAATAAAACTTACCTGAAGATCAGAGGGTAAAACTAAGCCACTAGAGGCCAGGAAATGGTGTCACACAACTTTAATTGCAGGATTTCAGAGACAGAGGCAGATGGATCTCTGTGAGTTCAAGGCCACCGTGGGATGCACAAATTCAGTGCTTAATTACCAAGAATAAAACTCAGCATAGAGAAATGAGAAAGGATTTCCATGAAGAGGTTGGGCCACCACAAGAAGGTGACATATCCAGGTGGTGGTGGTTCACACCTTTAATCCCAGTACTAGGGAGTCACACACCATTAATCCTAGCACTAGAGAAGAATATAAGACAGGAGAACACAGAGGCTCAGGGCTCTGAGTTGCAGTTGCCCAACCTTGGTAGAAATAAGACTTTCCTAGTGGTTTGGCTGTTTTGCTTCTCTGATCTTCAGCTTGAACCCCAATATCTGTCTCTAGGTCTTTATTATTTGTGCTACAAGTATTAATTTATATTTAATAGTTTAGGTGCAGCTAGATAAAGCAAACCATTACTTCCAGCTTTATTTTACTTTTTTAATGAGTCTACTATAAAATTTATAATATAGAAATGGTCATTTTTGTATTCCTATTGAAAAAGTGCTCTGGCTTAATTACCAAGAATAAAACTCAGCATAGAGAAATGAGAAAGGATTTCCATGAAGAGGTTGGGCCACCACAAGAAGGTGACAATCTCATGACTAATTGAAGCTAATTTCACATTAACACTGCCCTGAAATGCCACCACCAGAGGAGCACTAGGGAAACAAACACATGACATGGAACAATTGGAATCCATGGAGAGTAAGAACTGGAACCATTGCTTTAGAAAACAATTAGGCACTAAGATATAAAACTGAGTGTGTGTACAGTATGAACTGGCACACTCACTCCTACATCTAATCTGAGAGTGCTGCTTTGTGAAGTGAGGTGTGCATCAAAATGCTTAAAATGTTATCAGCAATGTCCCAAGGTAAAGATGACACAAATTTCTACCCATCGGCAAGTAGTTAAGCCAACTGTGGCATATTTTATATGTTGAAAACCAATGCAGGATAGTTTAATAAAGTGGATACTGTGAACAGCTCAGCAACTTAGAAATAGGAAGAGACTGATGTGGAATTCTCCTTTGTATTCTGTGAATATGATTGGTTAATTAATAAAGAAAACTGGCCTGGCCTGATAGAGCAAAAGAATAGAGGTAGGCAGGGAAAATTGAATGCTGGGAGAAAGAAGGGCAGAGTCAGAGAGAAGGCATGGAGCTATCAGAAATAGATGCTGGGAACTTTACCCGGAAAGCCACAGCCATGTGGCGATACACAGATTAATGGAAATGGGTTAAATTAAAATGTAAGAGCTAGCCGATGAGAATTTAGAGCTAATAGGCCAACCAGTGATTTAAATAATATAGTTTCTATGTGGTTATTTTGGTTTTGGGAAGCCAGGAAGAACAAGCGGCCTCCCTCCAACAAGAGACCTGGCTCTTCGGGGTTTTGTTTTTTTAATATTAAAAACCCAGAGACAGCTATAGGGGTTAAACTGAAGATGAGAGAAGCAGAGCAGGAAGCCACTAGAGAGAGATTTTACTTCTACCAATGATCAGACCTAAGAGGTGATTCCTCAGACTGCCTAGACTGCACTGTGTCTCCACCAAACCTCAGACTCCATACTCCAGTAAATTCCTGTCTCTTCCCTTTACATGCCTCTCTCCACCCAGCCAAGTCCCTCCTGTCTCCACCTCCCTAGTGCTGGAATCCAAGGTGGGATTAAAGCTGTGAGCCACCAGCACCCAGGTCTGTTTCAGGATCCATCTCGTTTAGCCCAGGGTAGCCTGGAACTCACAGAGATCCATCTGCCTCCATCTTCTATGTCTTGGGATTAAGGGTGTGTGCCACCACTCCCTGGCCACTGGTGGCTTAGCTCTGCTCTCAGATCTTCAGACAAACTTTGTTTATTAAAATACAAATAAAACATCACTACAGAAACATCTTGTTAGAAGCAGTCCTGGGAAAAGTGGGTTCTAAGTCTTTTTTTTCCTTCTTTTTTATTGATATTTATTGAGATCTACATTTTTCTCTGCTCCCCTCCCTGCCTCTTTTCTTTCCCCTTCAACCCTCCCCCAAGGTCCCCATGCTCCCAATTTACTCAAGAGATCTTATCTTTTTCTAATTTTTACTTCCCATGTAAATCAGATCTTTGTAAGTCTCTCTGGGATTGTGGTTTGTAGGCTGATTTTCTTTGCTTTATGTTTAAAAACCACTTGTGAGTGAGTACATGTAATAATTGTCTTTCTGTGTCTGGGTTACCTTACTCAAAATAATGTTTTCTAGCTCCATCCATTTTCCTGCAAAATTCAAGATGTTGTTATTTTTTTCTGCTATGTAGTACTCCATTGGGTAAATTCAGAACAGCAAGAGATAAACAGAGAAACCCTGTCTTCAAACAAAACGCTGTTAAAACCCAGAATGCCAGCACTCAAGAGTGTATACATTCAAGTGTTTAAGGAAAGTCTACAAACGATCCTGTCTAAACATTAACAATATGACAAAGTTAGCTAGTGTAGAACTTCTGTTGAATAACATTTCAATTTATTGGTAAATCCAATTAAAAATTAGTGACTATTCTCCCCCCCCAAAAAAAATTCCACAAAGATTTGAATTCTCTGTCACTTTCAGAATATGCAAGTACTATACATTTGGCATTGTGTAAGTTTATCTAATAGTTTCTCACACAGTCCTGCTTCTCCTTCGAGACCTGGGTCTTTTTAAAATGGAAAACTTTTAAATCACACAAAATCCAGAGAACTCTGTATGTGTGAGGGAGTGACCCTGCAAAGCTATGAAGGAATTCCTAGAATGGGACACCAGGATGCCCTGTTCCTTTAGTGGATGGTGCATCCACAGGGGCTTGCTTTCTTCTGTTTAAAACTGTAGATATACATGCCAGACTTCAAATGTGCTATTTTAAAATTTAAAGAATTTAAAAATACTCCCGCCCAATAGTGCTGCCGGGGACGAGCCTCTTCGTTTCTGCGCTCCCACGGCCTAGCGAGCAGGCACGACCTCAACATGCAGAACGATGCCTGTGAGTTCGTGACCTGTACGTGCCGCGGAAATGCTCCTTGAGCAACCGTATCATTGGTGCCAAGGACCACGCGTCCATCCAGATGAACGTGGCCGAGGTTGACAGGGTCACAGGTCGGTTTAATGGCCAGTTTAAAACCTACGCTATCTGCTGGGCCATTCGTAGGATGGGCGAGTCAGATGATTCTATTCTCCAATTGGCTAAAGCTGATGGAATTGTCTCCAAGAACTTTTGACCAGAAGAGATTGGGGAAAATCTGTGATAAATAATGAATAAAAGTGAGAAAAAGTAAAAAATAAAAAGAATTTAAAAATATATATTATAATCCCAAGAGAGGGATAGCAAGAGGAAAGATTACACTTGACCAAATAACGTGCCTTCCATCTTATTTTAGTTAGTAGTTTTTGTTTTTGTTTTGTTTTTAAAGAAAAGTTCTCCTTGGCTAGCCTGGAACTTGCTTTGTAGACCAGTGTGGCTTTGAGCACGTAGAAATCTGCCTGTCTCTGCCTCTTGAGTGCTGGGATTAAAGGCATGCAACACCACTGCTGGACCCACATTTTATTTTCAATGACATCCTTTAATGTCATCTCTCAATGACACTATGTCTTACAACTTGGATTCTAACCTATCTTTCCTATATCCTATCATATGTAGTCTCACGAGTTTATGTGTGTGTGTGTGTGTGTATAAAATTGTGTCTTATGTTATATATGTGTGTGTATGTTTATGATTACACACATATGTATCCACAAAGACATACACACTATAAGTAATATCCACAGAAAATCAATAAAGGGCTTGCTGCTCTTACATCTTGACCTCACTCAGTCACAGAGGACCCAACAGATGAAAATCAGGGTCTCATTCCCACGTGGACTTAGACTGAGGACCCTCAGGTATGTGATGCTGAGAGATGCTTTCTCCATCTCCAGTGTCCCCTGTCTAATCTTTATTTATGGTCTTTCAAGTTAATAAGTGGTAATGAAAGACCCGGATAAATTCAGACCCCTCTAGCAGAAAGAGTAGANATTATCACTGGTATTTTCAGAATTTTCCAATGATGCCCTCCCTACTCCCTTTGGGTTATTGGGTTATGGTTTCTTCCCTTAAATACACCTTCTCCCAGCTACTCGCGGTCAAACTCTACCCCTCTGTGGGAATTGAGTTTCAGCCCCAGTGCACTGGTTCTTGTCCTGTCAATAAACCTCGTGTGATTGCAGCAAGGATGGTCTCTCGTGAGTTCCTGGTGGGTCATGTTATCCTGAGACTTGAGTGAGAGTCTCCCCACTCCAGGGGTCTTTCAATAACTGGAGATGCCCTTGAAAGAAAATTTGAAGTCCCCTGTCAATATTCTTGAAGATATACAAGCAAAATGAATGTTCAGACTTACAGATATATTTTCGGGGACCAGATTGCCACAGATAATCCTTGCCGTGCTCAGCTCACACATACATAAGGGAATTGAGAGCCAGTAAAGTAGACCTCAGAACTGAACTACTTTCTGATCCAAATACAACAGAAAGAATTTTAGGAGGCATCAATGTATTCCCTACAAACTGTATTATGTAACTCTTTCCCTCTAAAATGCCTAACTAAATCCCGAAAGGAAATGTCAGAGCTCTCAAGTAGAGTTTATTTTCTTTCAATTAGAACAAAGCATAAACTGATACTGACATTTGTGGCCTCATGTTCAGTACAGCACTGTGTATGAGTACCAGTGTATGGAAATGACCCAGATGTCTAATGACACATGAATAGGCTGTGGATGGTCGGATGCAGTGAGATACTATTACTCAGCTTTAGAAAGGACTTTCTGTCTGTGACCTGGTGAAACTCGGGAACTTTAGGTAAGAAAGCAGATACAGAAAGACAAGCCCTGCATAATCTTATGCACAGAAGCTCTTAGAATTAAATTCATAGGCACACAGAAGACAGACAGTTACCAGAAACTGGAAGTACTGGGGAAAGAGAGAGTAAATTTCCATAGTTAGATACGATAAATAAATACTCCTTTCTATGCACAGTTGGGAGGTTATGAACACTGGGGGGATTCATAATGCTTCATCACAATGAAATATAAATATGAAATTTTGAGGAGACAGAATTATTTACCTTGATTTAAATATTGCAGAATGTATACACATGTGAAAACATTACATGGTTCCTCATAACCATATCAGATACAATCAAAAGACAATCAAAAGTGTAGAATGTCCAGCTGTGAGTCACTCTTAGAATTCTAAAGCATATTAACAGACCTGTATACCTACCTACCTACCTACCTACCTACACACACACACACACACACACACACACACACAGACAACATATGAGCTTGTAGATGTCTTAATTAGTCTGACCATGGTAATTATTCCACCATGTAGACATACATCAAAACATCATACTGCACTCTAAATGTCACACCATAAATACATTTGTAGTCCTCAATCATACCTTTATAACATTGGGGGAAAAAACAGAGCTGTTTTGAGTGCGCAGCAGTCTGAACCATTTTTACTTGGAAGACAGTATGCACTCTGCCTGAGGGCACCTGGAGGCTTTCCTGGGTCAAATCACTCTCAGTAAGAAGGGCTTATGGGGTCTGCTAATTTTATTGATCCCAAGCAGGTTCCTCTGTAGTCTGTAGAGGACCCTGGGCTCCATTTCTCAGTGTGAACCCTAGCTCCAGGATGTGGAGAATCAATGCACTCACTGTTATTCTCACCAAGGAGCAGAACAATTACTAAAATCTATTTGCCAGTAAATGTGCCTTGTCTTGTAAATCATTGGGTCGTTAACCTTAACAATTTCAACATGCCATCTCTATCCAATTCAATTAAAGTACAGACCAAGGTAATGCTTAAGAATACATTTCAGGCAAACGTATATACTATCATTGTATTATAGCCTCATAAATTAAACAATACATCATTCCCCCCCCCCTGGAAAAAGGACAGTGTGTGATAAACACAGGACAGGAGAAAAGCAAAGACAGTGATTCTAAGTAAGTCAAGGTTTTGAGAATTAGGGAGAAACAGTGTTCAAGGCATAATCAAGCACATCATTTCTTCTGCCCTCCCGCATGGCTAAATAACTGCGGGGCAGAGAAGAAAGCCTGCTCAACCCGTAATTGCTTTCATCATGCCTTTTGAATCATATCATAGGGCAAAACGGTCTACTTCCTGGTTCTAGTCTTTCGAGACTATAATTATAACAGAAAAGCCAAAGATGCTGAGTCCTAGCCTGGTCCTCCATAGACAGAGATCATTTCGAGAGCAAGTCAAAGAAAGTTCCCGAGCAGCAGAACCCACTCTGTGCTTCTTTCCTGTTTGCTCTCTTAAGGGTTAGGCAGAGATCAGGAAGGAAAAATAATGCTAATAGGAAATGTGTCTCAAGATTAATGGTTCCTTTCCAAGATTTGATAGCTTGGCAATGGATGTCCCTGCCCTTTCTGGGGGTTTGACACAAAACAGTGTTTCAGCTTTCTCCCATAACTGTTCCAAGTTAGGATACTTTCTAACCAGCATATTTGCATCCTGAGATACTGTTTATCAATTATAGTTAACACACATACTACTTATCAATTATAGTTAACACACTGTTGCAAAGTCAGTAACTAAAACATCCCTTATACTTTTGCAGGTGAGAGGCACCACATAGGTCTCACAAGGCTAAAATCCAGGTGTCAGCAGGGCTCTCTGTGCTCTGTTATGGAGACTATAAGGGAAATTCGGGCCCTTGCTGGTTCTGGTTCTTGCAGTATTTGCTGCCTACACAGGCTTTAGGAGCCTGGGAAGCCACTGGGAATAGATAACACCTTCCTGCATCAGGTTTAAGAAAGGAAAGCATTTCGAGTTAGGATTAGTGTGTAAGAGCACTTACTGCTAAAGACCTTTGACATGAGTTAGGATCCCCCACACCTGTGTGAAAAGATGGATGTGGATAAAATATACCCATATATCAGGATTGTATTGGGGCTGAGAGAGGAGGATCACTGAGGCTCCTGGACTACCTTACTAAATGAAAAAAAGACACTCCCAGTTCACCGAGATACCTTGTGTAAGGGGACTGAGGCAGACTGTGAAAGAGCAAGTCCTCTTCAGTCTTCACACACGTGTGCATGG
>JAQHUG010000115.1:4787585-4804202 GCA_028555095.1 Dicrostonyx torquatus
AATCAGGAACCCTGAAGGATCATCTCACCTTTAGGCAAGTTCAGAAGTCTTCTTTCTGTGGGTTCTTTGTGTCCATTTAAGCAGTCCAGGCAAGAACAGTTTCTTGCCCAAATGGCTAGCAAACTCCATAAGTAGCCTCTTTGATGCCCATCTTCCTCTTGAAGTAGCTTGGTGCTGTCAGGAGCAGATGTGTCTCATTGTCATGTAAAGCCCTAAGTTATTAAAACATTAAGTGCCATATTCTGTGTCTTTGAAAGATATGAAGAATGCCTATCTAGCTGAAATATATCTATGCATAACTAGAAAATCTAACTAACATGATTACAAACTTGACTATTATTGATGATTAATAACCTATATTTCCTAATTGTACATTATATTTTTAATGAACTACACAATGACAGTACCTTAATCAAGATCAGAAATATACATACATATAACAAAATTGACCTTATCAACAAATCAAGATTCATACCAATGAAAATTATTCATATCCATATCATCTCCCCCTTTAAATGTAAAAAAAAAAGCATTTATAAACAGTATTTGGGAATATGGACATAGTTATTTCTCTCCAAACTCCTTCCTGCTGTATGGCTGCACTGTTAATTAGGTCTTTCATGGTATAACCTGTGTGGCAGGTAGACCTCAATCATCAGTTGATTGAAGTAATATTTTGAAGGTGTTCACAGCAACCTTTTAGGAGGGCGTGGTCTATCCATACCAGATTGGTATAGAAGAAATCCATAGATTCTCATCCTCTATGAAAACAAAAGAAGAAACTCTTTCTGAAAGCATCACATTCTTAGACCCAAATTGTGAAGCAATAACACCTTTATAATATACATGTTGGTTTAGCTTGGCAGCCCATTTAATGGTGGCTCTCTCTGAGCCAGTCTTCTTCCCAGCATACTGTTCTCTTTTCCCCACCTATCTACGTCCTGCCCTATCAAAAGGCCAAGGCAGCTTCTTTATTAACCAATGAAAGCAACACACTCCTATACCAGGTCTCCCGTGCCAATGCATTCAAGTGTACTTCTCACTTTCTCTTCTATGAGGTTCAGTGTGGCTGACTTTATGTTGAGGTCTTTGATCCATTTGGACTTGAGTTTTATGCATGGTGATAGATATGGGTCTATTTTCATTCTTCTACATGTTGAGATCCAGTTATGCCAGCACCATTTTTTAAAAATGTTTTCTTTGAAAAAGAAACATTTGGAATGGAAACATTTGATAATGTCATGGCTTTTTAAAAATCTGGTAAAAAGAATGGAATCTGAGTTCTGCCTCTGGTCCTGGGCAGGGACATGATATTCTAAACTGCCCCTTCCCCCAGCAAAAGATTACAGATGTAATGTTGCCCTTTCCTTAACAGTTAATCCAAATGAGGCAGCCAATCACCTGGACAGAAAAGGGCCACTCAGGAAAGCTGAAGCCTTGTCAGAGAGATGGGAGGAACAATTATCCCTTAATGAGATAGAGCTTAGAGAGCCAGAAGCCCCTTCCTGGAGGCAGCAGCTTTCAGAGATTCATTGCTTAGCTGGTCGAGTTTCCTAAGTCCTAACTTTAAAAATGAATTTTCCTTTTCCTTTATATCTCGTCCTCAGACCTTAAGCATGGTAACCTTGACACTAAATTTGCTCACTGCAAAGACATTCTGGTCCTCCTTCCCCATGCAGCTGTGCACAGGTCTCTCAGGCTGACCCTAACCCAGCAAACATGACACACCCTCTTCCTCTTCTCCATCTCCTACCTCCCAGAAACTTCTGTGATTCCAGCTTGCCTGCCCTGTGGTTTTTTCCATCAAACTAGAAACATGGTACTCGAGCTTCCTTCCAAGTCTAACTTTAAATTCTTTTATTTATGAGATTAAAAAACTTCAAAAGAGCACCCCAATCCCTGAGTAATGTGAAGCATTCACTTTCTTGGAATTTGGGTGCACTTCCATGCGGGCTGTTAGCTGAGGGCCATTCTGAGCTGCTAGAGGCCACCCATCTTACCTCTTTCACTTTTAACAGCCAGCTAGAGCGGTAAGTCCTTTTCATGCTCCCCATTTCTCTCTCATCTCTTCTTGCTTTGTGAATCTTCCTGTTCCAAGCAAGAAATGTCATCTACCTTTATTTATTTATCTTAGCACACGAGCCGACACAAACAGACACTCATGGCTGCTTAAAAACCTCCTCCCATTTTTATACCCAAAGCTGATCACATGAGCAAGACTTCTGTCAGATGGGGTAACACAGGTCCCAAGTATTAGACCGTGGGTATTATTGCTTTAAGGGGTGAATGTGTTACTCTGCTACACTGCCTACCACCTACAAGCCTGCTCATATAGCGGGTCTGCCTTTAAGGATGGGAGACAAAACATGCCACTGTGCCATTACCTCCTCCTGACACTTCCATGCTGTGCTGTAAGAACCTTTGGCTTCCTTCACCCTCTTTACTATTCTCAGAAATCCAGCCTCACTTGCAGACTCCCCTCTCATTGACTGCTATGGCCAACACTTGCTTTTCTCTAAGTGAAACCTGTAGAAAAGCAGCATCTACCACATGGTCCCCAGGTACCCATTTCCATAAAGATCACCTTGGGAAGCACATTCCGATTTAGAATCTGCCTTTTGTCTAGCTGGGACTCTGGAGATTCCTGGAAGCCTCAGTTTCCTTATCTGTTAACTGGCAGCAATAACAGAATTTACTGCGGAAGGTGTTTGTAAATGGGCCTAGAAGTCAGCATGCACAGCCTTGTCACAGCGTTTAAGCGCTCAATAAAGGAAAGCCATTTAATAGCCACTGACGTCACCACTCACTGTGTCCTTTAACATCTATAGAACAGGCAATGGCTTGCTCCCTATAAACATCAATTCACCCACCAGTTAAAAGAAAAGGGAGATTCCTCATTTCACGAGCAAGTTAGGAATTCTACTAAAGCATACATCTGCTGTCATGGTTTGCTTCATCGTCAAAAGCTGAGAAAGTGCCGCAGAGGGACTAGAGAGTTTGTGGAAATTATACTTATATTACATTTATTGTATTCATCTTTGTAGACCAAACGTCCGTGGTTTTTTTTCCCTATAAATGACAAGACCCTGGCTATCATGAATACTGAGGGTATATTATACTTGGTTATAGCCGTTCAATGCACTATTATAGTACAAAGACACTGTAGCTAACACAGAATAGCTGAGCATCCGTAATCCTCTTTTGCAACAGCACAGAATGGGCTTGCTTTACATTGCATGCAATCACTTCCTGGTCTCTCTGTAGACTGGCATCCTGAAGGCTCAGGTTTAGGCCTGGTGATGGACTTTTTAGCCTTTTGTCCTTGAGCATTTCTCAGGAAGTTTTATTTATACGGGACACATTATTCCCACCAACCCTAGAGCTATGAGCACAATCAGAAAGCTAGCAGAGACTTTGCCACTCGGTTGTAACTGACCTATCTGATCTTTCCACTAGTCTACTTGAAAATGCCTTCATTTAGGTTTTTGTTCTGTTCTGTCACTACAAAAACCCCATGAAACTGTTACCACCCTGGACCATGGTATTAGGGGTCACCTAAAGGTGTGTTTTCAGGCTATGGTGACTCATGGTGACTCTCTTATGCCCTTTGTAGTAAAAGCTTGTGTCTTATACCACAAAGTGGTATAAAATAGTGGATTTTAAGATACTAGTATGTTGTCCTGTGTTGCTATGTGCTGTCATCATCCAATAGCAAGAGAAGCATGAGCATCTTGCTATCAGACTCCCCAGAGTATAGAACCATGAGCAAGACGATCCTTTATTGTTTATATTCCACTCATTCCCTGCTATTCAGTTATAGCAACCGAAGACAGATGAAGGCATTGTCTTTGACCATCCCTAGTATCCCCTAAAAGCATATTTCAGTAAATGGCCATGCACATGCAGGAATATTTAAACTGAATTTTAGCATTTTTAAATTCTGTCATTATATTTAATTAATTAATTTTTGCACAGAGGGCATGACACGGTACATGAATGAAGTCAGAGGACAGCTTTCAGGAATCGGCTTTCTTCTTCCACCATGGGGGTTCTGGGGATCAAACTCAGGTTATCAGGCTTGATGGTAAGCGCCTCAACTCACCAAACCATCTCACAGACCCTAAACTGAATTTTTTATAAGTGCTTATAACACATTTTAAACACACAAAAGAAGCTAAAACAAGTTAGGTGTTCATTAAATGACGCTTTTCCTGTGGAGGGTGTTACTTGGTGCACCAGATTGGCATCTGGTGATGTAACCATGGCCTTGTGCTGAGAAGATGGCCCAGAGTCTTATAAGACCAGGAGGTATTCTCAAGTCTAAAGATAGACATGCGGACCTTTGCCTCTGGCTATAAAACTATCACCTTTTATTCACTGGCAAAATAAGTATATTTAATAGACATGCAGGAGTTGGAAGTCTGAACCTGAACTTGCTCCAAAAGGAAGAAATAAAAGGCATCTTCCTCACGCCTGCCAAAGCAACGGATTAGGAACACTGAATCCTACCAGGACCAGGGCTGGGGAGGAGCCTCCACCTGAATTCCTTGACACCCCCACTCTACCCTCACACTCTTTCTCTCCCATTCACTGCAGGGATCATCACTGTAAGATGAATGTTTAGACCAGTTCCCTCTGGGTGAGAATGAAAGCTGTTTCCTGAAGAGAGAACTGAGATGATGGACCGTCAGATGGCCACACAGTCGAAACTTCTCGTCTTCTACGTATGTCTTGTGGCTTTTCTCCTGAGGTTAGCCAACAGACGATGAGACCTCATGCCGCTCTAGAACCTGGAGTTGTACAGACAAGGTAAAGAGGAATTGAATGTCTTTCTCTCCCTGCTTTGGACAAACTGTAAATAAATCTAGTTTTGCTTCTCAATTTTTAATTTCCTTTTTTGAACAGGTTGGCCTCAAACTCACAGAGATCCGTTTGTATCTTTCTCCTGAGGCAGATTAAAGGTGCACACCACCACCAGCTCTAGTTCCTAATTATTTACATCGATGGGTGTGGACCAAGAGCCCAGGGAAACAGTGACAGCCTTCTTACTCATCTTAAAATGGTGGAGAGCATCCCATGACAAGATAGGGCTGTGTGATTTCAGTGAGTCCCTTAACCTGTCTGACTCAATTACCTTCTCAGTTAACAATACAAGATGCTAGTGAGTATCATGAGGAAGAAAATAATCAAGCATAAAATTAATAGAAAGCAGTGACTCTCGTTCTTGGTGAATAGGAAATGCAGGGTTACCACTGTCATTGTGGCTTGTTATGGAGGGCATCTAAATATCTGGAGAACTATTTACTTATAATTAAAAAGGATCAACATGAATGGTGAGAAACTCATCAGAGAAAAATGCAGGTTTACTCTGAATGACAGAAAATACTGTGAGCAGTAGCAATCCCAATAATAGGCTCAAGATCAAAGTGATTAAGCCAACGCACCCCACAACTTACACACTGAAGGCACAGGGCTCTGCTAGTTGGGGCGACTGTAACTGCCATCTAAAATGCTTTAAGTGTTTTGAGGGACATCTTCTAATCTAGTGGCTGAGAAGCCCACTAGCTGCCTTCGTAGAAAGACTGTCACATTGTCAACACAGTTCTAAAGACATTGGAGTGTCTTCCCTATGACCTAAACTCTGTATGCCATGTTTCACTCGTACAACCCCAGCCTCTTGTGTCATGATCTCATTGCCGTCAATATATCTGGAGGAAGAAGCCTTATCTCTTCAGAAACATACGGCCAGTTCCCAGAATAGATGTCATCCGAGGCTGCCAGCGGATGATGTAATGAGGCAAGTCAGCTGCAAAGTGGCAGGCTGGCTGCCTCCCTTGCTGGTAGGTGCCAGCCATCCCAAAGCTGAACTCTGCACACACATGGGATGCTTCCTTTGGAAGCTTCCCTTCATCCTTAGGACATACTCTGAAGAGGGAAACAATGGAAACATCAAGTCCCAGGGTGGAGGCTACTATGCAATGTGGAGCAATGGGGAGCGATTTGATCTTAAGAGATGGGGGCAAACTGCAGCCTTCCTAGTGGGGATGAAGATCTAAAGAGACACGTGTGCCCCTGCCTTTGACTCCTGGAGATGAGACAATGGATCTAATTTCCCTAGGAATTCCATGCCAGGAGAAGGAAAGGACTGAAGCCTGGTGCCAGCCAAAGAGGGAACTTGTGTCCTGAAAATGGATTTTGTACCATTTTGTCAACTTGTCAGAAAACCTTGCAAAGGAGACTTGCACCTAGGTAACGATGCTACGCAGGACACACTTGACCAGCACTGGTCAGCCACAAGATCCTCTAGCCTTCCATTTAAGCCTGAAGTTCCTGTCAGACTGGCAAAGATGAGCTAGAGGACAGGCAGTCACTGGGCCGCTTCTCACTATGGTCACATCGAATAAACCTCCTAGCTCTAACTCTTCATTATTATCCACCTCTTTAGCTGGCCCAGAGAGGACAGGTGGCTCAAACCTAGCTTGTTATGGTGCCAGGGCCCAGCTCTGACCCTAATAACTCCTGTCACCAGACAAGGAGACAAATGACAGCAGTCAGGCCGACCAGGGTCTTGACAGCACCATTCCATGTACATTTCTGTGTTATGCTCATGCAAATGCCTTAAGTCTGGGCCCGTGTCAAGACCAGGAAAAGTCACCCTTACCAAAAACAGACTTAAGATCTCCTGTAGCTTGGCTTGTCATAGACTTTGAGCACACGGAATCTAATATGCAACTATTTCCTGAAAATTACCAAGCTTGCATTTGATAAATTCATGAGAACAGCTACATTAGGCAAAAATATTCTTGATATAAGCAGGAAGTATGAAGTGATGATTTCACAAATCAAATAGATGAGGTCACATTTTAGCTTCCAGATCAGCAATGTCCTGCTCACCAAACCATGTGTGTGTGTGGGTGTGTGTACATGTGTATGTGTGGGGAGGTGTATGAGTGTGCATGTGTATATCTGTGAGTATATTTTGTGTGTGCACATATGAGTGTGTTAGTGTATGTGTAAGTATGTATGTATGTGTGCTTGGTTGTGAGTATAAGTAAGTGTGTATGTGCATGAGTGTGTGAGTATGTGTGTATTGTGTGCATGTGTATACATGTGTGAGTATGTGTGTGTATTAGCACTTCACATCCATGACTGAGTAATATTCCAATGTATGGAGAGGGGAGCATTTTGTTTCCTGTTTCCTTGGTTGTCGGGTATTCAAGTTCTTCCCATTTTTGACTGCCACCAACAGCACTGTTTTGAGCATTTGTAACCAAGCTTTATGAACACGTGTTTAATTTTCTTGACTATAACTCTAGGAATGGAATTGCTGGCCCACATGGCAACTGTGTCAAACTTTTGAGCATTGTGACTATTGGCTGAGGAAGACACCACCACTTCACAGTCCCAGCACTGGATATGATGGTACCACAAGTTTTCACTTACCTGTGTCTTTTCAATTACAGCTATCCTAACAGTTGTGTGTGTGGGTGTCCCGGTTTTAATCTATAGTTTCTATAGATAACGATGCCCAGTGTCTTTGTATATACTTGTTGGCAACTTGTATGTCATGTATTGATATCCTTTGCTGGAGTTTTAATTGAGTTGTCACTTTTGTTAATTGTCGACTTTCTTCCTGTGTTCTGGAGATGGGACCACTTTACCAGATAAATGGTAATAAGAGGAAAAATATTTCTCTCCCATTTTGTGACTTGTTTTTGTTTTTAAAATGGTATCCTTTAAGGAAAACTTTTCTTTTTCATTCTTTTTCCACATTTTTTCTTTTGGTGTGTGTGTTTGCACACATTTTCCATGGCATATATATGGAGGTCAGACGACAAATTATGAGAACTGGTTCTCCCCCTTCGACATGTAGGTCCACGAGACACAACTGGGGTTGTCCAGCTTCTGGTAGGTTACTCACCAAGCCACCTCACTGGTCCCACACAAAAGTTTTTAATTCTTATGAAGTCTAGTTTATATATGTGTGAATACATATTTGAAATTCCATAAAGAAACAGAAACGGAGAAAAAAAGACCAAACTATTTGGAGAAATAATGTCTAAATGTTTTCCAAAATCGATTTAAAGAAAACCATAATTACTATAGACATAAGATGGTCAATGAACTCTACTTAGGATAAAGTCAGAGATTCCCCACCACAAAGAAAAAGGAGCCAAGAAAACATCAGATAGAAAGAGACACACAGAGTTGATGTGAGTGAAGACAGCATGAAGGGAAGCCGGCATAGAAAAGGACCACAGTCTCCCCAGGATCTCCGAGTGTCGCCATTCTCTGGGCTGGGATTCAGGACTCTGTAGGGAGGATGGAGGGAGCTGAACACAAGCAATCAGACTCTCCGCTCCTTTCAGTAGACACAACATGACCAAGGTCTCCAAGCTGCTGCTGTTGTGGCGTCCCCACCATGACTAATTGTAATCTGGAACTGTGAATGAAAGTAAACACTTTCTTCCTTCAGTTGCTTGTGTACGGGTGTATTTAACACAGCCAACACGAAGAGTAACTAAGACGGCTTTAGGTAAACTCCCACTTACCAGAATCTGCCACATGGCAACAACAGTGATAGCAAAATTCCTGGAACGGTTCCTTTGTGCTCAGTGCAGCTCTGAGCACATTCTACGTGTGGATTAAGTTCATTTTCATAACAATCCTGCCATATAATTGCCACTACTGTTTAGTTCTACGGAACAGAGAGACTCAGGAAGAGAAATGAATTAGAAAGCAGCAAAACTAAACTCATCTCAAAGTGTTAACATTGTCTTCACAGGTTGTTGTGTTTATCTAGGTGTGGTTTATATTACATAGATTATCTCTCTTTAGTCAAAACTGTGCTGGAACATCTCCTAGACCAGGGAAAGGAAATGTTTATTGCTCTTGTTGTTAGCTATATTTAATAGTCATCGGAGATAAGAGGAAGTTTTATTTGCACAAGAGGTACTGTCTTAATTGTTCTTATGAGCATCTTTAATCTTTCATTTCATTTCATACTTTAAACATCCCCTTTAGTGAAGAATACATTTTGATGAAAGATTTGAACAGTTTCTGGAATGCATGTGGAAACAATATTATGTTAGTAAAAGCAGGGCTGTAGATGAGATACATATAGAACTATGGGAATGATCACAGGCAAACACTGGGCTTGCTCTAAGAAAGGCAATGTCTGTGCACAGAAGCCACACCTCTTAAACAAGGGTATTCCTCAGGCCTTTGATTAAGTAAGTGAAAATCTTAGCCTTGACTCTGAACTATGGAGGAAAGTGGTGACTATGTGCCCCTGGTACACATACTCAGGAAAAGACTATGTCTTGTGCAGGCTTGGCAAGGCTGAGTGGCAAGCTGTGAGGAGTGTCAGAATGAGAGACTGGAGGCTGAATGATATCACTGTAAGAATTGCACGCTCCTAATCTCTGGAACTTGTGCATGTAAGAGGCTAATAGTGGAACAGGACTTGGTTAGTTCTTGGAGGGGGAAGTCAATTGGTTAATTGACCTAATTGGTTGGCCTTGGTTGTCCAGATAAGCCTGGTATAGCCACAAGAGCCCTTCAAAGTGAAAGAGAGAGGCCGTAGGAGAGACAGTTCAAAAAGGAAGAAGACGGCATTGAAAGAAGCCTATTTTCTGTCAGAAAGAGAGATAAGGGGTCATAAGCTAAAGTATTCAGGCAGCCTTGAGAAACGAGAAGGGACAAGACAACAGATTCTCTGCTAGGACCTCCAGAAGGGCTTCTGCCTTTCAGGAATCAAACTTTTATCCCACCGTGATTCAAAACTATATAATCTACATTTGTGGGATTTTCTTGCATTAAGTTTTTAATTGTTTGTTCCAGCCATTATAGGAAACTTAGAATAACAGGCATGAGTCAGGAAGCTAAACCAGGTATATTCAACTTAAACCCACCATCACATGAATTCCAGGTCAACAGTGAACACAGCCTAGCACAATCATGGATAGCCATGAACAGACTCCAGCACAGTTATAGGTCACATGATGCTACAAGGTCAAAGGCTGGAGACCCCTGGCACTAAACAGTATCTCCTAAAGACCTTTATGGTCCTCATTGCTCCCTTCTGGTAGTATAAGTTCAAAATTCCAAGTATCTTTCTTGGTCATTTGCATGTCATTCTTATTACTTAGCTGCAAATCCAAGGGTAACAGTGAAGCACTTCTGACATGAGTTGAACCATTCAAATTGAGAGGCACTATGAGACCCAAACAAAACAAAACGGCAGAGCCCACCCTTCTAGTGTCCTTAATGCCTAACATGTCTCCAAAACTACTTTCCCCTCTTGCTACCACCATCAGCATCTGAATCGTTACCCACAGACTCAGAATGTAGTCTGGTGAAGCTTTGGCACCTTCATGATGTGAGGCCTTGAAGGTGGAGTAGGTGGCTAAGGGAGACTTTGAAGGTTACGCCTAACCCCTGGTTCTGGTCCCATGTGTTATAAGGAGCCTGTCCACCATATGTGCCCAGTTCCATCAACTCTATCATATGTTCCCTGCTAGGGTGGATGGAAGGAAGCCTCTAGGTCCATGAGTTAAAACCTTCCTTCCCTCCCTCAGATTGCTGCTCTCGGGCATTATATTTCCAGTAACAAAGACACCTGATGTATTGTCCTTACACTCCTTGCCTGAAAAACAGATGTTGGAAGCACTGAAAGTGACGAGCAATCATAGAAAAACTTTGTCATTGTGCCTTCTTCCTGGGCCAATGGGGGCGGTAGGGAGTAAGTGACCCACAAGCCACAGGTGTGGAGGACAGGACAGGATGATTTGTACCAGCCTGCCAAACGCTCAGAGGAAAAAACATTCAAGTGAATATTCTTTTCTGGATCCGGCCAAGACAGACTTAATGGAGGAGAGAGCTTGCTGCTCTCTGACCTCAGCTGTGTGTTTTTTCTCCATCTCCTGTCAAGTTGAGCACTATGAACAAACAGTCACCAATGAGCTGGAACACGAGAATACAAAGGGCAGACAGCAATAAGATAACTCTGGGATGAGTCTGAATCTAGTCCTAGAAAATGCAGCTTTTCTGTGGTGGTCGCAGAGAAGACAGGCATGAGGTGTGGGCTGCGCAATCCTGGCATCAACCCTCTATGAACCTGGCTTCCTGGCAGGGTGGGGCTGGAAGTTCTGAAACCTTGCTCCTCAACAAGGCACAGCCCCGTCAAGCTGAAACAGATGAAGGTGAGTGACACGGAAATATACTTAGCACCTCACAAAATCAAAGAAGAGGAGTCTGAAGTATTCTGGGTTCCAGAATATGGCTCATTTCAGGGACTAGTTACTACTGGACTCTACAGAGCACACATGTGAACACACACATGCACACACACATACACACACGGAGAGTATTTAATAAACCTTTTTAAAACTAAGAAAAGTTATACACAATCATTGACAAAATCACCTGTGTACTCTCCAGTGAAATTTTACAAATATGTATGCTCCAGTAACTACATTAACATTAAGATCTAGCAGGAGTCGGCCAATTGAGGCCTGCAGGCCAAATCCATGCTACCATTGCTCCTGAAATCTGTGCTGCCATGGACCTTGCAGGAGTTTGCTCAGAGCCTACAACCCACCCATTGCTTGTGTCTTGCCTATAGCCACCTGAGTACTTTTTACTGTGTCCTTTCATTTCTAATCCTATTTCCTTAAAACTTCTTTTCTAATTATGTAAGTTAGTGTCTCCATGTGGGGATATGCATCTGAGCACACACACGCCGTGATGGTCAGAGGAGGCTGCTGGATCCCCTGAAGCTGGAGTCACAGGCAGTTGGGAGCCATCCATGTGGGTACTGGATCCTCTGTAGTATACAGCACACACTCTTAACCACTCAGTGGTTAATTTTAGTGGTTCTCCTTGAAAAAAATTCAGTGTCTAGTGTCTCTCTCCTTTGTCCTTCTCCTTAAACCATTCTGATAGTTGTTTATTATTGTTGTTGTTGCTGTTGTTGTTGTTATTATTGTTGTTGTTGCTGTTATTATTATGAGATAGGGTCTCTCTACATAGTCCCGGTTGTTCTAAAACTTGCATGTAGACCAGGCTGGTCTCAAACTCACAGAGATGCACCGGTCTCTGCCTCCTGAGTGCTGATTAAAGGCATGTACCACCATGTTAGGTGGCATTGACATATATTATCATAGGTTAATTTTGTCTGGTTCTTCTCTTATGGAGGGGACATGGAGTATTATAGCTTTTAATCATTTTGGATACATATTAATAACTGTGAGACTAAGTCAAACCATATCTACTTCTTCTCCCACGTGCTACTGTTTTTGTGATTCAGTTATGCTCCAGGCTTCCTCTCTGTCTCAATATTACATTTCCCCAAATTCACTGCCTGGTGGCCCCTGAATGCCTAAATCCATATAAAACCAGTACATGTCCCTATGGCCCTACAATAATAGTTCTTGGCATATAGCCTCTCTCTCTCTCCCCCTTCATCCCTCCCTCCTTCCCTCTCTTGTGTCTCATTGTGAACCATATATGTCTTGTCAATCAAATCAGGGTTAGGGGCTCTTTCTCAGATATATGCTTGGTTACTGAAATGCCTACTTAAATAGCAACCTATGCTACTGACTTCTAATTCTTATACTAGGAGAGAAGAGCAAACCCACCTAGTATTCAAGCCAGTTTCTCTCAGAAAAAAGAAAGGGCAGGGGTCAGAAGACCCTGTTAGTACTTTTTGCTTCCCCAAAGGGCATACAAGCTTTAAGCGATGGGGACTGAGTGGGGGATTGAGCAGTTAGCATTCCCAGGATCTACTCTCGGGCCATGTGTCCATAGAAGTCATGCGTACCAGACTCTGGGTCTGTTTGACATCAGGTCCTACCCAGAATTCACTGCTGTAAGCCTCTGATGGCTGCAGAGAACTGAGCCATTGCCCCTGGTTCTGGGATCTCACTGCTCTGGGTACTCCCTCCAGCAATGGGCTACCTTACATCAGAACAACTATGATACCTTCAATATCTTCTGCTTACTGTGGAAGCCAGGCTTGGCTAGTAACTGAGCTTCGGCAGGAAAGGGAATCTGTTTAGAGAGTTGTCCAGGCGTGCTTCTAGGATAAGAGTGTTTGATGAGGATACTTCAAAGAATTCAGAAGAGGAATTTTCAAACTCCCTTCACTTGTTAGAAGTACACATAGTTTGGGGGCTTTTTGATGAAACAAATCCCCTCTAACACTCCGACAAAGACCCTGAGCAGCAGCTGAATAGAAACATTGCTGGAGGCTGACTGACTTGCACATAGGAAAGGAGCAGAGCCTGTAAGAGTTGTGGAGCTGACTACTGGGCTTTTGGATCACTTGTGGGAGGACAGGTCCGAGCTAGCCACAGTGAGGCTCTAACGAACAGGCTTCAGTGGGTGAAGGAGGGATACCACCTTGCTTGCAATGCAAATTTGTGATGTGGTTCCTATCAGTTGTACACAGAAATCCAAACTTTTTTTCCCACATAATTGAAGTGGGTTCAAAGATCCCAGGCCAAGGATGCTGATTAAATATTCTATCCTTTCTGCTTCAGTTGACACTGAAAATTAGCAGAGTCATTCTGATTCTGTGGACAGAGTAAATTCCCAAGTGAATATTCTTGGTCAAGCTAACATTTTTAATTAGTTGCAGAAATTCAAGACTCTGCCTAATCCATGGATTGGCTGTCTTTCGGTCAGGGTCTTTGGTAGCCCTGTTTTATAAAGCATGGCATAGGTGCTATGTGCTGACTGTATCTGTGTGTGTGTGTGTGTATGTGTGTACATGTGTGTTTGTATATGACATGTGTAGCAACAGGTCCACACAATATCACAAAGCTCTTTGTGTGATGGGGCTGAGAGACATACAGTCCTACAGGGAAGTATGAGCAAGGAAGTTTCTGTCATTCTCCCAGGAATCTTGGAAGTGACTGACAGAAACTATTTAGCAAACTCAATGAAAAACAAGGAAGCTAGTCAATAGATGGGGATGGTGATGATGACAATGATGTTGCTGATGATAGAGAAATATGGTTGATCACAATGTGCTTTTCCTCAGAAATCACTTCTGGATAACTTTTCTATAGTCCCTTTTCAGGGGCTGATTGCTCTAAGGAGTGTGGAGAGCAGGACTTTCATAACATATGATGATGGGGATGATAGGCTTTGAAAATAGTGTCCTTGAGGAAGGGAGAAGATAATAAACTAAAAATGCCCACCACAGCCAGGGAGATGGCTGGGGGTAAAATACCCACTACATAAACCTTGAGGACCTGAGTTCAATCCCCCAATACCAGGTTAAAAGGGCTTACACCTATAATCCCAAATAGGGAACAGAGAAAAGAAAATCTCTGGGCCTTGCTGGCCAGCCAGTCTAACTGAATCCGTGAGTTCCAGGTTCAGTGAGAGATCCTGTCTCAAAACATACCCTGGGGGGCAACTGAGGAAAGGACCTGATGTTGATGTCTCTCAGACACACACACATATGCACACACATTCACAAACCTGCTCCCTGAAGGAGGGTTCATCTGTATTTCTGTGCTTTGATTGGTTAATTAAAAAAACTGTGTGGGCCATTTGATAGGGCAGGACTTAGATAGGCGGGGAAAAGAAAAGAGGACACTGGGAAGACTGGGTCAGAGCCAGTCGCCATGAAGCTCTCGCCGCAGATGGAAGTACCGTAGATCCGTCCGGTAAGTCACCCACCTCGTGGTGACATACAGACTTTGATAATGGGTTAGTTTATGAGGTGAGGGCTAGCCGGGAAGAGGCTAGAGATAATGGGCAAGGCAGTATTTAAATTAATACAGGTCTCATGTGGTTATTTCGGGCAAAAGCAAGCAACCAGCAGCTGAGCGGGCCAGCAGCTGGGGGCTTGGGAGCCAGGCGTTGGGAAACACAACACGCACCTCTCCACCTAATTACAACAGCTCCCTGCTCCAAGTAGTTAAAATACATGTAGGTTTGAGTTTGCTTCAAAAAACAAATCACTCTAATAAGACTTTAATGCAGACCAAAAGAATATATCATATGGCAACCTGAATCGGACTATTGCCTGAAGTTTTCCATTTTGTAAGTTTGTGTAATTAAGCTAATGTCAACATTTGCTCTTACATGGTGGCAACTTGACAAGGGCGCAGAATTTTTACTGCACTGCTGGTGAGTTAGGACGATGTGTGATTCCATTTCGTATTTTCAAATGTTCTTTTGAATTGTTGTGCTCACACTCCTCCACCCTTCCTCTTTCAAATTCTGATGTCTGAGCAGTTATAAATAAGCCAGAACATTGTGAGTGTGATTTGGCTTTATTCTCTTTTAATCCCAAATTAGTTTGGGTGTCAGTAACAATTTAAGGAGATTTAACAAGCGAAGACAGGACGTGAATTCTGGAGGAGGGGATAAGGAGGTTCTACTTTTCTGTAAAATAAACCAACAGCACTGCCTACACAGGGTTGTTCATTTACATACTTAACAACATTTGTTGAAAACCTACTACAGACTGACCTTACAGTAAATCTGAGAAGAAAGACGATTGAGTGAAAGTCTAGCACGCTTGAGTCCTCCAACAACTGAAAAGAAAGAGGGGTCCCTCAACTGAGAGTTGGTGCTTACCTCTAGTTCCTTCAAAGTTATTGTGTTCCTCAAACAAAGGCCCCACCTAGATGTTGCTTAGAGAGCCCTGCTCTCTCAAAGTTATTGTCAACAGGTGTGGCTAATTACCAGACCTTGTGCTCCAGGAATAGAGAAGTAGATCCTCTCCTACCTCAAACAAAAGTCTAAGTAACCAACTAAGCTCCAGTTCCCTTTATGGAGATAACTTGGGATTCCACCCAGAGAGTGATTTGCCTACAGAATGTGGAGTTTGACTTGATGACTTGTTTTGTTCTAGCAACAGAATGTTTAACTATGAATGTAGCCTGTGACTTTCAATGGGTATGTTCATTTCCTTGTATCATGTTAATGCAGTCTTTTGTCTTATGGGTATTTTAAGCAGTTGGAAATTAAACACAAGCAAATTTTCAGTACTCACTGGAATTCCCTCCCATTACTATCCTACATGTTTCTCCATTGTAATATTTTCAATTGTGTCTTCATATTCTTTACTATATTTCTAATCCCCACGCCTTTACCCTAGTGAGAGTTATTTTTATTGTGGCTGGTCCTCGACATCCTTTACTGGACTCAAGAACTGTTTGAGTGCCATAAGGCCAATAGTGGTCATGTATTGAGCACACTGGAATTTAAACTATTCTCTAGTAAACAGGTACAGAATCTGGAGTGACCTACCAGGCCCTCATATTTAATATATACCAGCAGGTCACTAAAATATTTTCAAACAAAAATGAAAGAGAAGTTCTTTTCAGGTCTCTCTGCACACAGTTGAAATAATATTGAGGCTACCAATCTTCATTGTTAACTTGGATTTAGAATCACTTAGGAAACAGCTGATGGATGCTGGGGTGGATCTGTCCTTGGAGGTATTTACAGAACAGAGTAGGAAGACCTATTCTAAGTCTGTGTAGCACTATTGCATGATCTGGAGGCCTTGGATGGGATAAAGAAGAAAGCCAGCACAGTGCCTCTATTTTGTATCTTCTCCATCTCCATCAGTATCTCTCTGTGTCCTCC
>JAQHUG010000115.1:4805280-4823933 GCA_028555095.1 Dicrostonyx torquatus
AAGAAAAAGAAAAATTCCTAACAAATAGGTTCTGTCATATGCTCCTAGCATGATTTTCTTTCTAACAGCTGGCCCTGAAACTTGAACCAAGGGACTGTGGATGGAACCCTCTGAAACCATGAGTCGAAATCAACAACCCTCCCCCACGTTGTTTCTGTCAGGTGTTTGTTTATGAAGGTAACTAACATAGATCAGCATGTTCAGAGAAAACTTTGGCAAATTCGTGTCTTAAAAGCAGACAAAATAGACTAATTTTCTACTGTGCTGTGGGCACAGCAGTGTTTTCTCGCTTGTATTTCAAATAATGGCCTCTCACCTACCACCCCCAGAGCCCTGATGAGAAAGTCCTGGAAATAAATGAGCTCTGCGAATGCACATGCTGGGAAGCTTTCTCCCAGAGACAGCATTCTGTGCTGAGGGGGAGGGGTGGCCAATACACTCTCCCCCAGAAATATTAGAGCTGAGGAGAAGATGGCTTAAGTTGCAATGCTTTGTGATCTGGACATGAATATGTATTTTCATTGCAGTATTCATTATGCGAAGCACAGCAAGTTT
Source organism: Dicrostonyx torquatus (assembly GCA_028555095.1). NCBI lineage: Eukaryota > Metazoa > Chordata > Mammalia > Rodentia > Cricetidae > Dicrostonyx > Dicrostonyx torquatus. Next base: position 4,805,836 of record JAQHUG010000115.1, read on the forward strand.
TGCTTAAAGCAATCTCTGTATCCCATCTTATGGACATTTTTATATTGGATTCATGTAGAACCATTTCACAGATCCTAACAAGGACCTAGAAAGTGGCCTTCTGGAGCATATTGATAGAATGGCTCCACTTCCATCTGGAGCCAGTTTTCGGTGTGTTCTTCCATACCTATGCCCTACTTAATGTACGGGGTCCAAAACTGAGAGAAGACCCATAAATCACAGATAACCTAAAGGAGGTCAATTTGTACCAGAGTTGTGAAAGAAAAGAATGAGTATTGAATGATATTATTCATAAAATGAAATCATTAGTTGAATTGTCCCTAAGTATATGCAAATTAGTGTGTATACGATATGCAATTCTATCAAAAATGACCTCTAACAATATCTATGATACTGTAGTTACAGTGTTGGTCCTACATCTCCCTTTCCCTTAAGGTGAAACTACCCTGGTCACAACCACAGCTCCATAAACTGCACTTAAGGGGTGCCTTGGGTGACTGGTTGTTGTAGAAGCAACTAATTTATCCAAGAAAGTCCAAACTGAAACTTGCCCAGAGACCAACACAGTGACCAAGTATAAAAGTTTCATCTACTTGCAGAGGGGCCATCTTCCTCCTGGGCGGGGAACTTGGAAGTTCATGGAACCCAGGGAGTAGAAGTAGGCATAAGAAAGCATATGGGACCCCAAAGCAACAGAGGAGCACCCTAAAGATCTCCACAAGTGACGTTTCTTTGCCACCCCAATTTGTTCTGCCTCTTTGTAGAGAAATCGTGTAACCCACTAATAAGGGACAGAGATTCATGTTCCGTATCCTCAAGGACAGGCTATGTAAGATATCTGGAATTCTCCTGAATGAAGGATATGTCTAAAATCCTTTGTTTATTTATTTGGGTAGTTATTTATGTCAGAAATGACTAATTTTATATGTTTGCTTATAATTCAATATTATATTTTCAGATTAACTTTGTTCCTTGCATTAGCCAATATGAATTCTGATTGCTTCCTGTGGTCTCTTTGACATACCTTAGACTTATATGCACATGTGTGTATGTGTATGTGTGCATGTATCAAATGCATGTATGTAAGTGTTCTGTTTTGAGTCCTTCTTTATTTTCTTGTGTTATCAGATGCTGAGGGATTATTGTATGTTCTCTATCACAATTCTAAAATGAACACTTTCTCCAAGGAGTTCTAGCTTCTTTACCTGCAAAATAGAATTAAAGACAAAAATGTGGGTACTAAGCATACATACGGATTTTCTAATTACGTGAGTCTATTCATCCACCTCTTTTGTTCTTTTTTCTCCCTTAAGTCTATTTTATTTTAATTTGTCACTTGAAACCAAAGATTAATATAAAGATGTAAAACAGAGCTCAGCCATCTTCCCAATTTCAATAAATAACAACTCCTTGCATCTCCTCCTCTGCAGGGCCAGACCACTACTCGGGCATTGAATTTAGTTCCCAGCTTGCTCTGCTCCCTTGTTCCTTTCTCTGCCCTTTCAAACAGCCCTCTGTTTGTAAGTCTGCAATCTCCATGCTTACTTCTCCCTTTCCCCCTTCAGCCATATCAGTCTGAGCTCCTGTATCAGAACTGCCTTGGAAATCTAGGCCAGCATGACACAAAAGCAGACATCGTAAGTGTCTACTGTAACATAAGCTCAGTGAAGCAGGGTTCATGGAACATAATGCAGCCAGTATCTTGGTGTTTAGTCCTCTAATGGTGACCCCATCTCTTAGAAGGTCATCTTCCAGGAGATGGGCAGGTGGCTCAGGTGAGACCTATTACTGGGCATTCAGGTAAAATGCTAGGCATGGTGACTATAATCTCAGTGCTAGGAACCATTGACAGTAAACGCCTGCCAGCCAGGTTAGGTTAACCAGCAAGCTCCAGATTCAGTGAGAGATTCTGCCTTAAAAACACATGTGCATAGCAATTGCAGAAGACACACAATTGTTGGCCTTTGGCCAGCATAGTCACATACACAAGTGCATGCTCTTACATACACATAGCAAATACACGCATATACCACCACTATGACCAACACCACCACAAAAAGCAAAAACTAACCCTCCAAATTCCCTAAAACTTAAAAACCTCTTGCCAGTAGGAATTGCTTTCATGCCATAGTGTTTATTACTTCATAGACTTTATTTGCAATTGTATTTCTATTGTTATGACATGTTCATTGTCCTTCTCCCTTGGTACAATGTGATGTCCAATAGAGAAGGCCTTGCTTTGCACTCTACTCCTAGTCTTGTTCAACATCATTGGCATACAATTTGATCTTTATAAATATTTGTAGAACACATATTTGGATGAATGGGTGGATGGACAGATGAATGGATGGCTGGATGATGAACAAACACTCAGTGAATGAGCTATAGACTAATCTTGGACAGCAAGACCTTCTCACAATGTTATTTACAGGAAGTACAGAATAACGCAGTCATCTCATTGAAGAATATTATATTCTTTTTTAAAGAGAGGTATCCAGGGAGAACATATGCCATCGAAAGTAGAATACAGTGTCAGACAGGTTGCTGAGAGGGCATTGGTCACCAGGCAGAAAAGCAGGCAGGGGTATCTTTATTGAGAAGACATTTGTGGCATGGAGATGTAATGGATGCATTAAGCATCAGGAGTAAAGTCCTGGAGCAGCTCCACGAAGGATGGGAGAAGAATCAGACGTCCTAGGGAAAAAAGGAGAGGCCTGGGGAGTGTACTGAAGGGGTAACTTAGATGTGGGCTTTTATAAACCATTTTGACAGATGAAGAGGACTAGAAATGGAGGCAGAAATCTAACGACAGAAATCTGGGATGGTGGTACTGGGTGCTAGGACCATCTCTCTGAATGAAGGATAGTGGGGCATAGAGGTGAATGGTGCAGGGGGCGGTTATCTGATGTTTTGAGAACATCAGGGTGTGTGCTAATACACAGGGCTCTTTAATTTTTTAAATTGCATTTTATTTATGGGGCGGTACACACCTGCTGAAGAGTATGTGTGGATATTAAAGAAAAACTCACAGGAACTGGTTCTTGCCTTGTATCCAGGGAATCAAGCTGAGGTTGCCAGGCTTGCCACCAATCACCTTAGCCCACTGAGCCACCTCACCAGCCCTTGGGAAACAACTGTATACAGCTCTACCAGTTCACATAATAATGTCAGAAGCTTGAGCAACAATGGTGGGAATAGTTACATCACAGGAGCTGGAAAACACTTGAGAATTTTTACATTCCTTTATTCCTAGAGGAGGAGCCAAGCAAACCTGACACAGAACCAGTAAGATTCTGGAAAGCCACATTTATGTTGTGTTTCCTACCCACTGATTTTTGTCTCTACACTTTGTGCTGGAAGAAGTTCTGAGAGATGGCAAGTTTTTGCAAATAAGGAGCAGAATGAGATCTGCCCTAGGACACTGGCTTGAACTCATAGAATATTCTTGCTCAATGTTTTCCCACTTAACTGTAATCTCATATTAATAATTGCCTTTGTTCCATAGAAATAGCATAGGAGGCAAGTGTGTGTGTGTGTGTCTATCTGTGTCCGTGTGTGTGTGTATGGGGGTGGACAGATTAAAGGGAAGAAGGAGCTTTTTCCTTATAATTCTTGAATTATATATCATATCCTCAAAACCACCAGCATCAGGGCATGTTAGCACACATCTATAATCCCATCGCTTTGGAATCTGAAACAGGAGAACTGCATTCAAAGCTATCTGGAACTACGCATCAAGACATTTTCTCAAAAACACAGACGGCTTCAACAAAAGCATAGGAGCCATTTAGACTGTGCCCAGTGTAGCAGTGCTTACACTGTGTTCTAGTTTCGTTCTGTTGTTACAAAACAAGCAAGCAAACAAACAAAAAACCCCACCCTCACCCAAATAGACTTCTTCTAAATAAGAGGAAGGATTATTTCCGTTTACAGGACATAATCTATCACTGATGGGAGTCAGCCAAAAATTTGTAAGCAGAAACCATGGAGGAATGCAGCTTGCTGGATTTCTTGCAGGCTTGTGCTCCTCTGACTTTATTCAGCCCAGGACTACTTGCCCAGCAAATAGTGCTGCTGGCAATGAGCTGAGCCCTCCTCTATCAGTCAAGACAATCCTCTATAGACATGGCCACAGACCAATTTGATATGGGCAGTCCCGCAACTCAACTCAGACTCCCTTCGAAGTGGAGCTTAGGTTGTGCCAAGAGGAAGCTAAAGCTAACCAGGATGTTCCACTCCTTGAAAACCTGACACACAAACATATTGTGTTAAACCATACGTTTTTAATTCTTTGTCCCCAAGATCTCATGGTAATAGTATAAAATAAAACACAGTACAACTTTGAAAGCCCCACAGTCTTTAAAAAATCCCAGTGCTTTAAACGTTCAAGGTTTCTTTTAAAATCCAAAGAACTATGGGTTCCTATATAATTAAAAAACAGTTTCATAATTTCTTATTCCAAAGGGAAAAAACCAGGACATTAAAACAATTAGATATAAGCAAACCCCAAATCCATCAGTGAAAGTCCAATTTCTGCAGCTGAATGCCTCATATCTGGGGTTCACTCAGGGTCTTCAGGGCTCCAAAGGGTTGGGCAGTCCCTCTCATCTGGCTTTGTCATCCATAGCACACTGCTTATCTTGGAGGGTTAGAATGGCCCCACTGTTTTTGGCAGATTGTCCATGATCTCGTCCTCTCCAACATCCTGGGCTTTCCACTGCAACTGAGACTTCACTATCACCAATGCCTCATAGGGCCTCTCTGCAGGGTCTTCAACCCAGCCCCAAGGTGCCAAGCCTCTGTGTCTCTCCATGAGCCTTTGATGCCTTCTAAACCTACCCCACCAGTATGACTCTGACATACTGTTTCCCAAGTCCTGCTATGAGGCCCAAATCCAGCCCAGCCCCCACTGGCCAGCCTTGTGTGCTAACTCTGACAAATACTTTCCTGTTGTCTCAGTGGAGCATAAAAGGTTTCAATTTGCTGGTGCTGATCTCTTGCTAATTGCATTTGATTCTTCAGGCTCAGTTGACCAGGACTCATGGATTCGTAGTCCAAGTTATTATTAAAAACGTCCTGGGAGAGTCTTGGTTCCCTCTGAAACTTTACAAGCCAGGACTCCATTGTCTGTACTTCTCTTGGCATTCACCTCTGCCAAGCTCCCACAGAATGCCCTACTGAAATCTGAACACTCAAGAGTTTTTCTAACCCACATTTCCAAGGACGTCCACAATCTTTCAATAGAACAGTCAAATATATAATAGTCACATGGTCAAGTCCATCACAGCAACGCCTACTTACCTGGTACCAATTTCTACTTCAGATCCTTTTGGGGGCTGTGATAAGCACTATAACCAAAAGCAAGTTGGAGAAAAAAATTTATCTAGTTTATACGCCAAGGTTGCAATCCGTTGCTGAGGAAAGTCGGGAGAGGAGCTGAACAGGAGCTCGAAAGCAGAGGTTGTGAAGGGCTGCTGCTTGACGACTTTCCTCCAGACACACATTCAGCTAACTTTCATATACAGTGCAGGACCACTTAGCCCAGGGAATGATGCTGCCCACAGTGAGACAGGCCCTTGTGTATCGATTAATTAGACAATGCCCCATGGACACGCCCAAAGGCCAATCTGATCTGGGCAATCTCTCAGGTAAGAATCACTTCTCAGTTCCTCCCTTGGTAGTCATGCCTGGTCACAGAAAGTGGCCAGTTCAGGCTACATATCCACAATTACTAGGACTCTTAGCTGGGGTCATCCTTGTAGATTCTTGGGAGTTTCCCTTGCACCAGGTTTCTACCCAACCTCGAAATGTACCTCCTCTTTCCAGTCACCTCTTTTAGTACTCTTCCCTTTCACTCCCATCCTGAACCCTCATGTTTCCATCCCTACCTGCGCTCAGCCCTTCCTCCCAAATAACCTTCGACCTACAGTGTGTCCTGTCCATGGGATGTGCTGGGAGTAAGGAGTAGGGTAAGGAGTCACCAATCAATGACTGGTACAGTCTGAGACCCATGCCAGGAGAGGGAGTCCACTGTGACACTGCCTGAAGCCCCAGAACCCAGAGGCTGGATGGCCCAGAGACCTAGGATAGAATCAAATATAACTGGAGGAAAATATGTCAATGCAATGATGCCTAATGATATTCTACTATACTCATAAATGGGTGCCTAGCCCATATGTTATCAGAGAGCCTTCATCCAGCAACTGATGGAAATAGATGCACAGATCCACAATCAAACATTAGGCCATCTTGGGTAAACCTACTGAAGAGAGGGAGGAAGGAAGAATTGTAGGAGCCAGAGGGGTCAAGGATATCACAAGAAAACCCACAGAATCAACTAATGACAGGTACTCACAGAGTCTGAACCAACAACCAGGGAGCTTGCATGGATTGACCCAGGCCCTTTCTATATATATTTGTAACAATTTATTTTTTTTTTTTTGGTTTTTCGAGACAGGGTTTCTCTGTAGCTTTGGAGCCTGTCCTGGAACTAGCTCTTGTAGACCAGGCTGGTCTTGAACTCACAGAGATCCGTCTGCCTCTGCCTCCCGAGTGCTGGGATTAAAGGCGTGCGTAGCTAGCTCTTCTTGTGGAATTCCTAACAGTGGGAACAGGATCCCTCTCCGACTCTTTTTGACTGTTTTTTGGGAGCCTATTCTTCATACTGGGTTGCCTTGCCCAGCCTTAATATAAGGGGAGGTGCCTAGTCTTAATACAACTTTATATGCCATGTTTTTATCCACGGGAGGCCTGCCCTTTTCTGAACAGAAAAGAAGTGGATTTGGGGCAGTGCAGAGGGGAGGTGGGTGGGTGGAGGGAACTGGAGGAGAGGAGGGAGAGGAAAGTGTGGTTGGGATGTAAAATAAATATTTAAGTATGATTTAAAAAAAAAGAAAGAAGACTCACTTTTCAGGTGATTCTAGGCTGTGTCAAGTTGACAGTTAAAGCTAGCTAGGGCAGACTACAGACTCCAAATGCAAATCATTAGTGTTATCTATGCTTCATTTTACAGAACCTTAGTTATTAAGCAACTTGACTCAGTATCTATGTACTATAGCCAGGTGCCTACAGTTGGATAACTTGTAAAAAAGAGCTTTAGGACTCATGATTCTGCTCACACAACATCCTGGAAAGGATACTCTGACTATAGAGAAACAGAAAGGGATGGGACAGGTGCAGAAGAGCTGAGGAATGGGTTCAATTAATGCTTGCAAGACAGTTTTAACTCATGAGAGTGGATCCCCTTAACATAACCACCTTCCACTAGACCCCACCTCTCGATGCTTGTACCATTGCCATACAAGGGACAGAGCTTCTAGCACATGAGACATTTTGGGGACAAACCAGACCCAGTTATTTTTCTCATGACTCACAGAGTCATGTTAGAAAAGAGAATTCAAACCTACTTTGTGTGGCCCAGCAGTCTGCATTCTTAGCTACTATTCAGATGAAAGAAAGTATAATTCTTACGGAAGACGTTTGAGAACGGATTTTGGCCTAGAAACATCACCAGCCTATGGAAGAAGGGCCTGCAAGTTTTACAGAACAGTAGGTATCCAATAAATCTCAGCCACTTTCTTCTCAATATTTTAAACTCCAGGCCATCAGAAACTTCTTAGTTGAGTTGGAAGCAGCTAAGACATCCATTATAAGCATTTCTCTAAATGTTTGGTTCTCATTCCAAGATGCACCCTTTCAGTCCTCATCAATATTGTCCTAATGTGCCTTCTACAAGTCTTTGATTTACTGCCTACACAATTTGTGTCATGGCAGCAATGTAAGATGACAGAAGGTGGGGGACCAGAGAGGCTGCCAAGGAAATAAGAGCTTCCAGAAAGGAAGGAATTACCTCGATCGATAGGAACAGAGGCAATTATAGAGTTTAAGAGGAAGGGAATCAAGCTCTGGCCCCACTAGGGGTTCAAGGCCATACCTCTTCTCTAATGGCTGAGTCCCCTGTACAGCTTTGAAGGAAACAAATCTGATTCTTACTGACTTGAAGACAGTTTGTGGCAATGAATAAATGCCACAGTTCAGATAGGCTGTTACCATGCTGCCTGGAAGGTCGGGTCTGAGAAGGAGTCAAATCACATAAAGCCACAAAGGAAAAGACCTTCGTATAAGTGGATGATAATGGAAGGTTTAGTTTCCAATGTCAAAGCACTGGCAATGAAACCATCTTTCTGGGTTCTTTGCTCCACGTCCCCCTGTGCATTATTTGTTCTACCTATGAGCCCTTTGCTCTCAAATGTTTCAAGACATATTCTCCAATGTGGTCAAATTACAGAACCAAATAACACCAAAGCTGGATGGCCATGCTTGATGGCCAATGGTAGGGAAAGACTTGCAGTTTGCTTGATGCAGTAGGTCCAGGTTTGTTTACATATTTGCCTGTTTCTGTGCATTGGCTTCATCTTTAGGCAGACAAGTAGAAGACTGTGATGGTTCTAGGGCTCATCCATGTAGGGCCCGTGGGACATTAGATTATTGATCTGACTACTCAGCCCCACCCCTGTTCTACTGCAGATATGTTCCTACAACCTCCTCTGGTGACGCAGCAGGTGAGCTTGTTGCCAAGCTCATCTGTTCTTTCACCAACATGGCATTAACCACTATGATTGAGTCTAAGTAGAGATATAATCACATCTTAACACTGGTATCTTGTGCTTCTACCATCTCCCAGAAATATGGATATCCAAGTCCCTTGGTTTTGAGAATGGATGGAAAATTATGAGCCAAGATAAGTCAGTGAGACCCACTGGCTTACTTTTGAACCCTCACAGGACTAGTAGAACTAAGCAGTGCCAGCTCACATGTTCAGATTAGCTAACATAATGCTTCTTGCTTCAGGCTCCCAAGATTTTATAGGACTGTAACCATGCAGAATTCTAGTAGCATTGCTGACATCTAGCAATGTGCAGTAACAACAGGAGCTAGTTCAGAAGACAGAATCTCTTCTGAAATTTCTCCATAAGATCAAGAAAAGGCTTTCTTACAAGCCCTGAGAAAGTTTCTCTTCACCTCATTTGGCCAAGTTAGGCAGCCACAAATTACTGGCAAGAACATTGGCTTTATCCTTAGAAAGCTTGGACAGAGATAGTCGTGATGTGTTACTTATTTGAATAGGAATGCCCCCCACAGCTCATGTATTTGAATGCTTGGTCATCAGGGAGTGAGTCTACTTGACAGGGATTAGAGATCTGAAGTAGCTGTGGCCTTGTTGGACAAAGTGTGTCACTGTGGGGTTGGGATTTGGGGTTTCAGAAGCTCAAGCCAGATCCAATATCTCTCTCTTCCTGATGCCTGCTGATCCAGATGTGGAACCCTTAGTCACTTTTCCAGTACCACATCTGCCTGCATGTCCCCATACTCCCCACCATGATGATAATAGACTAAACCTCTGAACTGTAAGTCAGTCCCAGTTCAACATTTTTCTTTATAAGAATTGCTATGGCCATGATGTCTCTTCACAGCCATAGACCTTTGACTAAGACAATGTGGGTAAACTTAGTGCCAAGTTTATCTGCTATGACACAGTAGGAGATGGCACAGCCAGCATCACCAGAATGAGAAATTATATTCCTCCCTGGATGTTCTGGGGATGGGGATGAATAAATTTAGTGTACCACAGGGCAATGCATGCATGTGACAGCCAGAACCATAGCACCCCTCTCCTTGTAGCATGAAGATAAAGCAAGTACTGGTGGGAAAATGGGCACCTGGGCCTGGGAGGTATCTCATTGGTTGGTGCGGGAGAATTGTCTGTATTCTGTCAATCATGTTTTAAATAAATGCTGATTGGCCAGGCAGGGAGTATAGGCGGGAAAACCAGACAGGAAGTAGAGGTGAGAACAGGAGAATTCTGGGAAGCAGGAAGCTCCCTTGGCATTCCTGCACAGATCATTGAAGAGGCAACATGTGACGAGAAAGGTACCGAGCCATGTGGCTAAAATAGATAAGAACAATGGGTTAATATAAGTTATAAGAGCTAGTAAGAAGCCTGAACTAATGGGCCAATCAATTTATAATTTTATGGAGATCTCTGTGTGATTTTCTTTGGGGCTTGCCGGTTGTGGGGTACCAGGCAGGACAGAAACCCCATCAAGCAGGCCCTCATGTTACAATTAATTAAGGTAAATTAATGCCTTATAGTATGAACACCTAAGTGTCACTCTAGATCCCATAAATCATTTGATGTGATGATGTGAGCTCATGTGTCCAGTACTGGGGTGGCGGGGAAAGCATAGAATCCCTGGGACTTTGTGGTCAGCCTGTTTAGCCTACTTCATAAATGCAATGGCTGAAGAGGAAATGTCTCAAAAAAAGAAGATGGACAGACAGCACTGAAGAATGACCTCTGGTCTTCACATGCTCACACATATATACCTTCATGTAGACAAATATAACAACATACATAAACTCTCTCAAACACACACACACACACATACACACAGACAGACAGACAAACAGGTATCTGAAAGAAGCGCTTTCCTACGTTGGGAATTGGAAACCAGACATGCCTTTGGATATCTGACAAAGTTGTTATTTATGTAAATGGGAAATTGGTATTTAGAGGGCACTTTCTTCTGCCCTTAACACTCTCTGGGCTCAATTCAAGTCCTGACTCATTTGTGAAAGCTGCCAGAGCTCTTTCTTGAGCCTCTTCTTACTCTTACCCATGAAGTCCTAGCTGGACAGTCTCTTGCTACAGATGTGAAGTGGTTCAAGCTACTTCTCAGAATCAATGCCAAAGCCAGGGAGTTCTTACTTTGATGCAGGTGTAACACTGTAGTTCAAATCTTTGGCTATGTCATTACTTCTATATCCAACTTTAGCTCTATAATTTATTACCTCTCTAGCTTAAGGAACACTCATTATCTTCTGTTTAGTCTTAGTTTCTAAACATGAGGGCCAATGAAAATGCTAAAATGATTGAATACATTAGTTTTTAAATATTAGCTTCATCTTTGTTGTTTCTTATCAGAATAACTGAATTCAAGTATTTACCCCATAGCATTCTGAATTTAGAGAGTATTAAAATTGAAGATATTGTCAATAGAATATCTACTAAGAGACAAGTAAACACATCTTCTCTTAGGAAAGCAAACTAGAGTGCGTGGGTGAGTCACTAGAGACATATGACCTGATATATGCCATATGACCTGACATACGACATATACCATCTTTTCGGAGATGATCTGTTAAATCTGTATTTAATTAGACTAATTTCAGTGGCTGAGACTCAAAATTTTCCACTTCTATATATATTACATTTCTCTCTCTCATATATATGTATACACACACATATTATATGCACACACACACACACACTCACACACACACATGCACATGCATGTGCACGAATGGGCATCTGAGAGAACACGTTCCCTGAAGCCTGAAGCAGCCTTGCCTACCTGTTTATCTGCTTTGGGCAGGAGTGGATAACTGATAAAACCAGAAATCTCTTTAAGGGGAAATGGATATTGAAATGGCAGTATCTTCTACCCTTATCACTCCCTGGGATCCATTGAAATCTGTAAAAGCTGTCAGAGCCCTTTAGGCCCCCTGCTTCTTGCTACCTCTGTGGAGTTCACAGTCTCTATAGCAAAGTGTTGTAGACTGGATTCTCCTCCTCCTCTTTTTTCTCCCCCCACCTTTTCTGTGTATGTACATGGTATGTCATGAGTGTGGAAGTCAGAGAACAGCCTTGGCAAGCACTTTACCGATGGAGCCATTTTCCCATCTCCACAGAGAGGGTTCTTAACAGAAAGCTCTCTGTGTTCTACAGGACAGACATCTGAGACCAAGATGCTTGCAGGTTTGACTTGGGTGGAGTATCTAGACAACTGTCTTCTTAGAGTTTGCACCGAGAGTCCTACTGCCGCTCTTCTTTTCTTTTAATATTTATTTATGTATTTTATGTATATGGGTGTTTTGTTTACATGCATGTCTACATACCAGGAATAGGCATTGCATCCCGTGGGACTATAGATATGGGCAGTTGTGAGCTGCCATGTGAATGCTGGAAATTTAACCCAGGTTCTCAGAAGCTCAGCTAGTTCTCTTAACCACCTAGCTTTCTCCCTAACTTCACTGCCTCTCTTCTTATAAGAATACATTCTATCAGATGAAGTCCAGACCCTCTAAGCCATTTCTGGTATGGAGCCGCATGGAGTAGTCTAGGTGTTAATCTGTAAATTTTGGAGGTGTGATTCAGTTTGTAGTTTGAATTTGAGCAGAAATGCCAGTACAGGAATTTGGAGCCTGGAAAGTTGATGGGGTATTGAGCTGTTTGCCCCCCTGAATCCTCGGAAGACCACCTTTCCACAGACCATCTTTCTCTGTACTTCTGTCTTCATATCACAGATTGGTAGCTGCATTTTCCCAAGTCACACTTCTGGCCACCCTGAGACCAAGAATATTCATAAAAGGAATTTAAGAGGGCTGGAATTTTCAGCTCAGAGAAACTAAGACCAAGAATGTGTTCACATACAGCGGACTCACAGACAATACCTAGCTTTTTCTCTACCTCCACACAAGCGCTACAGCGTGAGGTCACATGGTCACATACACAGAAACAGCTCCTTATAGGAAGAGAAGTTTAAAAGAGACTAGTATCTGAAACTTCAAGGTAGTCCCAACGTGCCTGCCGGTGTGTGCACAGACCCACTGACCTTTGAGAATGTTATGCAATCCAAGAACCAGAAGTAGAAAACCAGTTTTTCAGATAATGTTTAAGTTTCCCAGGGTAAGAAAAAACAGAAGTGGCTCTTTCTGGTCATTTACAACCTATTTGCTGATCAAATTGTATACCCGGTTCCCTTGAAGTAAAATAAGTACATGAGTATGGGTTGTTCAATAAGCTGAGGAGGTATAGCCCTGACACAATCACCTTTAATCACCAATCTTGGGTGCAGGCAGATTGCTTTGAAGATCCAATGGCCCTTTATCCAGACAAATGGGGACCAGTAATTAATATAATAGTGTGGCTCCTGTGGGGAATCACGTACCTACTAGAGCTTCGGATGCCCACATGAAGAGGGCAAGTAAAGGGTAGGGTCAGCACATCTTTGTCAACCCCATTTGGCAAATGGGGAGGAGGGCTGAGCTTCACCAAGAAACCATATGAGAAGAGGAGAAATATAACCAAGATTAGCCCTCAACATGAGCTTAGATAGGACCCTGGACCACTGAGTACTTCTACAGAAGGGATCACATTATGGGTGCCACCTTTGCTGACTCAACATCCTTTTTCCTTCTGGGAATCAGGATGGAATTTTTTCAATGTGTTCTGAAACTCTAGTCCCTTGACTTGTGCCCCAGAAACATCTATAATGCAAACAGTTTTTAACTGTGCTGTCTCTGCTCAAATAGAAAGTGCTGAGAATTCCTACAAGAGACTCCTTTTGAGTATGCTTAGCTCTGAGAACCTCTTGTCTATGCTACTGTGGTGGTCAGTTTCCACTTGACTTAACTGAGTCACCTGGAAGGGGCTAGAGATCTGGCTCAGTAGTTCGTGTTGCTCTCTTACACAGAACCAACATTTGGTTCCCGGTACCCACATGGTGGTGAAAACCCACGCATAACTCTAAATCCCAAATTCCAGGGCATCTGATACACTCTTCTAACCCCTGTGAATGCCAGGCATATATGTGATGTGCATACAAACAAAACACTAAGACACATCTTTAAAAAAAAGTCACCCAGAGATTGATGTGGCACCCATGAGAGTACTGTGAGGGCATTTCAAAAGGGGACTGAGAGAAAAAAAACAACCCTCAGTGTGGTTAGATCCATCCCATAGGCTGGGAACCAGACCAAATAAAAGCAGGGAAGGATAAAGAAATCCTTGGGCTGGCTGGCATTCCCTTTCTACACTCCTAGACCCATCATAACTTAAGTTGCTCTGTCCCTCCACACCTTCTCACCGTGATGGCTTGACACTTGCAAATGTGAGACCAAATAAGTCCTGCCTCCAAAAGTGCTTCATGTCAGATATGCTGGGCACAGTGATAAGGTAATGGTAGCCTTATTGCTATGCTCTATTGGTTTACTTTTCATGGACATCGTCTTAGATATCATGCTCTGATTCTTTGCAGACAAACATAGAAGCGCTGGCTTGAATAAACCTATGCCTTCATTCAATGAGATGTATAGACTTCTCATGTCCCCAAATTAATTTGACACTGGCGACTTTCACAACGAGAGTACAGATTTATAACTATTTTATAAATCATTAGTGATTCACAGTTCTCCAAACTGGCAAACTGATCCGTTTGTTAGGGGTTTGACAGAATGGCAGGCAACTCAGTGAGTTTAACTTTAGGTTTAGGGCATTTTGACAAGTCACCAAGAAACTTTTCATAATGACAGCTCAGGGAAGTTAAGATGAACCCACTTTAAAATGCACATTGAACTACTTGATCCCTTATTTCAGTATTTAGTTAAAATACCATGTCTGGAGAAAATAAATGTAATTTGCAATGTCAGTATCAAAAATGACAGTAATTGTAATTTCCCTGAGTGGAACAACCTGCTACAAAAGAGATGTCAGCACACTTAAAAGCCTAAGTCCTCCACAGGGTGTGGAATAACCTAGAATACTTCTTGGTTTTTAATGCTTTCCTTTATATTGTATCTGTTTTAGTTTTGCATGTCATATTTATGTGTGATATATGTGCATATATGTGTGCATACATTCCTGCCTGAGTGTGAGTGTTAATATGTGTACACCATGGTGTGTGTGTGTGTGTGTGTGTGTGTGTGTGGTGAAAGAACAACATTGTGCCCTTCTACTTTGTTTAAGAGGCTAGCTGACCTAAGAGCTTCTGGCAATTCTTCTTTGTCTGTCTTCCAGTTGTTGGAGTACCTGAGTATGTGTTATTACGGTACACTTAATCTGAGCCCTTAGGGATTTAAACTCAGGACCTTATCTTTGTGCGGAAAGTGCTTTACCCACTAAGAAAACCTCATATGTGTATGTTTAAGTCCGTTTACAGCCCTGAATTTTCCTTTTCGGAACGTGTCTCTAAGGATGGCTATTTGGTATCACTATCGACGAGGCAGAATGAGGGTACAAGGTAACCATTTTTACCAGTGATCAATAGGGCAATCCTCTGATCTATCAGAGACTCCTTACAAACAGAGGAGGGAAGGGTGATTTTTCTCATCTCCAGTTTAATACGGCTATTGCAGATATGTAGGTACTAAATTACAGATGAATGTATGTCCAAAGATGTACATCATGTCAGGATTTCTGTAGAGTAAGCTCCATGAAGCAGATACAGAAGTGGTTGCAAATCATTCCCGGACACAGCAGTGGCAAGATAAGCTGCTGGCCCTGTGACAGCCAGAGTCAGAAGCAATCATATTTGAGCATGGCGATTTGGCAAATGGGGAGGAGGGCTAGAAATTGGTATTTATGGCTGAGGTTGCCCGCAACGTATAACTCTGACAGTAAGTTTTAAAATGGTCCATTTATTGTTTCTGTCAGCCTTTTTTTAGGTTCACTGAAAGGAAGCCTGCTGATCCCCAAAAGATCAGTGTGCCCCTTAGAAAGCGTGATAATGGGCACTACTCACAGGGCCATGGCTCCTCACAGGGAGTCTTTCTGTAGGAGTATAAGCAGAGCAAGAGAGAACATGCAGCTCTTCCTCAGCTTCATGTCTTCAAAGACTTGAAGGGGTGCTGTTCCACTCATCCTGGCCACGAGCACCCTCAAGCTCTTATTCTAAGCAAGGAACACCTCACAGGGATGTGGCAGAGAAGGTAGAGAGTTGCCTGGGGTCTGCAAGTCTCTGGAGAGTGAGCACAAGCCTTCAGCAAGTGTCCAGGCCACCACACTGGTGGTTTTCACAGAGGGAAAGAGCTGCCTGTCCACTGTGTCACCCTGGCAAATTTGAACCACTCTGGCAGAGGGCAGTCCAGGGTTTTAGTCAAAGGCTCTAGAGCCAAACAACACTTCAGGCATTTAAAAACTGTTGAGACCTTAAAAAAAAAAACACTAAAAACCACACTCACTTCATATAGTTGCTGTCCTAGTCAGTGTTCTATCACTGTGAAGAGACACTGTGATCACAGCAGTTCTCATAAGAAAAGAGAACATATGGGGCTGGCTTACAGTTCAGAGATTTAGTCTATTGGTGTTATGGCAGGAGACATGGTGGCACACAAGCAGACGTGGTGCTGGAGAGTTAGCAGAGAGTTGTACATCTGGACCAGCAAGCAGCAGAGAATGGCATTGGGCCTGGCTTAAGCTTCTGAAACCTCAGACTACATCCCCAGTGACACTCTGTCTCCAATAAGCCTTCAGTTCCTAATGTGGCGGTTCCTATTGGTCTGTGGGGCCCAATTTCATTCAAACCTCCACACTTGGATTTGCCCGAATCTTCCCTGAAGGAGCATGATCTACTACATAGTCTGTTGGTTCTGGGACAAAATGGAAACATGGAACTCCATTGTCAGAAAATGTCTTAAACCAGGGATGGTACTTTTTGAGCCTTTAGCCCTCTGTGAGGACACAGGTCACACCGAGGAAGTCAGGGCTGCCTTGGGCTTTTCTCTTAAACCTCCCCCATACAGATTGCATCTACCCTCTGTGAGATATCCTGTGTTCTTTTCCCAGACAGGCCTGAAGAACATCTTGGTCTCGGTCCTATAATTTGCATGTTGGCTCTCCATTATTGAGCCGGCAGACTCACTCTGCTTCATACTTCATACTTCAAACCTTGCCTGTCTTCACCTGGTCCCTACTCGGGGACACAGACCATGCCACTGAAGCACACCTCATCTAGCTCCCCTTATAATAAACATGCAGGGAGATTTGAAACACCTATGTAGCTATCTTAGTTAGGGTTTCTATTGCTGTGAAAAGACACCATGACCACAGCAACTCTCATAAAAGAAACATGTAATTGGGGTGGCTCACTTACAGTTTTAGAGGTTCAGTCCATTATCATCATGATGGGGAGCGTGACGGCATGCAGGCAGATGTGGTGATGGAGTAGCAGCTGACAGTCCTACATCTTACAGGCAACAGGAAGTCCACTGAAACACTGGACAGTATCCTGAACATAGGAAAACTCAAAGCCACTCCCACAGTGACACACTTCCTCCAACAAGGCCATACCTCCTAATAGTGCTACTCCCCATGAGATTATAGAGGGCAAACTACATTCAAACTATCACAGTAGTATAATTGTGTTTTATTTAATTTATCACAGTTTACTTGTTACAGACAGGTATCACTTGTTTTTAGATGTTAGAGGCTATTTATAATCCACAAGCTGCAAAAGCCTCTGAAAACCAGGAGTTTCTATTTTAACATACATGTACACAACAATGATGGTAACAGAAGGAGCAGCTATCATGTACCTGTGTGCAAGGCCATGTGCCAGAACTGGCATTCCTATATATTAGCTCCATCTGTCTTCATAGACGTGACAGGAGCAGATGGGAAAGTGGAGCCCTGTTCACATGCCTGCTCTCGGACTCTCTAAGCTGAGGATCTGGGTCTTGAGTTAATGAATGTGTCAATTATTAGGCAGAGGACAACTGTGAAGATGAAAATATGTATCTCATGTACACATAATCTAAACCAGAATTTGCCAAGAGTCATCAGAGAGAAGTCTGTGCAATTATTAATACTCTCAATTCTCACCTTCTAGACATTCAAGCAGCAATTGCTGAGCATCCATTTCACTTTAAGGGTGGGCCATGGTCAAGGTGCAGTCCATCTTTATGCTCCCAGTAGGCCTAGCATGGCGCCAAGAATTGGTCAATAAACATGCACTCCTTTAATTGAACAAATTGTAGTACATCCAAATTTTTTGTAAAAGACCTGGCTTTAATGTAAGAAAAATTTACATGTAGATGAAACAGATTCAGTTACTTTAGAGAAATATGTACAAAATAAGCACGGATGTGTTTCATTTCACTTCAGCCACAATCATGGAAGCCAGAAAAGAGACCCAGGCTTCCATATTCCCAGCTTGCTTGTTCTTCAATGACAGTGAGAAAATTAAGCGAGGTCTCCAGTAACCCATTCTTTTTTTTTTAAAGGATAGCTGTTTATTTTAAAGAATAAACTGCATCTGTAA
>JAQHUG010000115.1:4834875-4855605 GCA_028555095.1 Dicrostonyx torquatus
CAAATCAAAAGGGAACATCTCATATGCATTCACGGTGATCAGGATTTCAAGGGACAAGAAAGAATGCATAGGGGGCCCAGAAAAAAAAAACTAGGCTGAACAACTCACTTTATTTCATGAAGACACCCAGAAATTTCTAGCTTCTAGGGGACAATTAGAAAAACTCATGCTGATTGGAAAAAATGGTAATTTCACTTAATGAATCTGTTAATTGCAAGCAGAAAAGAATCTTTCTCCTCAAAGCAGACTAACCCTGGTCTCACCCATGTTGCGTGATGCCCCTCTCTCCTCATTGCCAGAGAGACCCATTGTCTCTGTAGTGCTGGACACAAAGCCCAGTTCTGTTTTCTATGACACCACCCTCATCCGATTAAGTTACAGTACTTTGTAACTTAAATGACGCACTAGGGAGCTCTAGCAGATATCAAAAACCTGTGCGATACTTACTCCTGTAGGTGATGAACTGAAATAAAGTTAATTAATTGGTACAAGGGATGGGAATATGCATTTGTTTCTTTATAAAATTCCCAGTGGCTAGTCAAACAACCTCGACCCCCTTCTACGCTACACTACTCATGGAAGCAACACACTCAGCCAGCTTTAATTTTTAGAGAACACTTTCCCTATATTAACTGGGATTTGCTCCTAGAATTGCTGGACTCTGCTTTGAATCCTGAGACTCCAGAGCAGTTGTCCTCAACCTTTCTAATGCTGTGAGCCTTTAACACAGTTCCTCATGTTGTAGTGACCCCCTCAACCATAAAATTATTTTGTTGCTACTTCATAATCGTAATTTTGCTACTGTTATGGTTATGAATCAAGAGAAAGCTGAGACAGTAGGATCACTGAAAGCTTAAAGACAGAACTGGCTACTGTGTCAAAAAAAGAAAAAGAAGAAGAAAAAAAATCTAGGTGCCAGCTTCTGCAATGTTATTTGTTAGTAAGAGACCCTTGATGAAATGTATTTGGGAAGGACATACAAAAAAGATTATCTATTTTATACATTTGTTTCTCGTCTATGCACTAGGTTTCTGAATGACATATTTAAGATGTCGGTGGCACTTTCATGGTGTGATTGGCAATTGCCTGCTGCTCCCTGCTCTGAACTCTTAAGTCACTCAGGTGAATAGGATGTAATAAAGTGGCACTTAGGATGGAGTTTGAGGAATTCAGCATGAGCTTCAAGGACAGAGCCCCACAATGGTACACAAGATTGGAAAATTCTCCCCTAACACCAATCTGTCTACAATGCTATTTTTTTATCTCTTTATACTGCAACAGGAAAGAGAAGAACAATGCTGGAAACTTAAGAAAGCAAGAGGTAGGAGAAAGACTGCTATGTTGCAAAATGCCAACGATGAATAAAAGACCTTTTAATTGACTCATCATTACACACACACTCAGAACCAATATTTTCAACAAGTGGGGAAAGTAAAGGCACTGTCTGCATATGCATTTCCATCCAACCTCCTGCACTTGATAGAAAACTCCACATAAGCTACAGTACTAGGCAAACACCTGGTATCTTTATTCAGAAAGTTCCCAATTAAGAAATCCAGTGGCTCAGTAGAAGAGAATCGCACAATTCAGATTGACTCAGATTTCACTTCCTCAGGAACACTGGTGGTCATGGGAGCCCCCTCCCTTTCCCAGTATACTTTCCTTAATAACCCCACAGAACAGAGCAATCCCATTTCAGCCCAGGAGCCTAAGAATGCCACATAAAGGTGATAGGAGACCCAAGACCCTCCCACAGATTCTGATGATGCCAATAATATGAACTTCGTTTGGACTATCAGGCAACCAGAATAATGGCTGGCAGTGTGACATCCTGCATCAGAGATAATAATAATAATAATAATAATAATAATAAATAAATTCCTAGCCGTCCATTTATCTGAAGTCATAGCATGTTACATTATAGCAAATGGACTTTGCTAGACTCCATTTCTGGCAGGGCCAAATTGGAACCAAGGAGTAGCAGGTGAAGAATCAGTGCAGCTATTTCTTGGGACAAAAGCAGGGCCAATGGCAGCAGAAGCAGAATGGTTTCTCATAAGATGGAATATCCACTCTTGTTGGGGTACAATAGTGTCTCCACAATTAGATGGATTAGAGGTTGCATTCACCATATACAGCAACAGGATACCCACTGATAATCACACATTTTGTTCTGTAAACAGTTACAATAGCAAACAGATGAGTTGAAACTCCTCTGTATATTCCCATAACATAAAATCAATACTTAATTACAGCACGTCTGCATGGGGCTGGTGGTTGGCTCTAGAGTGGAGACTGTATGAAGCCTTCAGTTAGTTAGCGAGAGTCAAGAGAGAACTGCGGTGTAACAGCAAGGTGGGGCTGACCCCACTGACCATACCATCCCAGGCTTTAACTGAGAACAACTATAAAACACAAATAATGATGCAGGAGCAGATGTTACCCCAGTGGTAGTTGCTAGAAAGCTCTTCATAATCACATTTCTTTGTGGGCATGCAAAGCCTCAGGAGACCTGGGTAAAAGAATGTAGCCTCAAAGAAGTACCCTAAGGGGAAGCTATAAGACAAAGGGGAATAACAGAAAGCTTAGAATCCAGTGACCTGGTAAGGACCCCAGTTCTACTGCCCTAGCAAAATAGCTGACAGCTCAAGCTCATTATTCATAAAACAAGGAGGACAGTCAATCTGCCTAGGCCAGAGGGCCACTGTGAGGCTGAGAGAGCTGAGAGTGTTTTGCAAACACGAAGGTTACAGATCATTGAAAGGCTGTTTTTATTTACTTCTTCATCCTAATGCTTTGATGCATGTATATGGTGTGCATGCATATCTGTAGACATGTTCATACATGTGTGGATGCACGTGTGAACCTAAAGTTGATGTTGTGTTTTTTCCTAGATGCTGGATTGCTCTCCAGTGTGTTTACTAAGGCTAGGTCTCTCAACTGAACCCAGAATGCTTTGATTTTATTTTAATTTTAGTCTGATTAGTCAGGTTGTCCCAGGCACTCATGTCTCTACCTCTTGAGTACTAGGATTGCAGGCAGCCACCGTCACTCTTGTTTCAACTTTTGCATCAGTTCTGGGAGTATGGTTGTGAGTCCTCACTTGCCCTGCGAACGCCTGTTCCACTGAGCCGTCTCATAGACCTATTCACTTTTTGAAGCAGGTTTCAGATATCCCAATCGGTCCTCAGAGGCACCGTATAACTAAGGATTACCTTGAATGGCTAATCCTCCTGTTTCCATCCATCTCCTGGATGCCAGGGTTACAAAGATATGCCACCAAGGCCCTGTGTACAGTTTATATGGTGCTAAAGATTCAATTCAGAGATTCATGCATGCTAGGTAAGTACTCTATTAATTGGGCCATATTTCCCACAAAGAGGTTATTTTTTATTTGGGGGAAGAGACAGTATGTCAGCATGCAACATCAAGAATAATCAAAAAGAAGTAATAGCTTCATTTATTAAGTTTTCAGTGCAATGTTAGCCAAGGTCACACTGCAACACACACCAAAAGAACAGAGGTAAGTGAACTTGGAGCAAAGATTCTAACTA
The DNA here is from genome assembly GCA_028555095.1 of Dicrostonyx torquatus. Lineage (NCBI taxonomy): Eukaryota > Metazoa > Chordata > Mammalia > Rodentia > Cricetidae > Dicrostonyx > Dicrostonyx torquatus. The sequence continues at coordinate 4,838,430 of JAQHUG010000115.1, forward strand.
CAGTTGAGGATGTGAGGTGGAGCTATAAAAAGGCACTCAATAATTCACAAGTCCGTACTTCAACCATGCCACACTCCTGAGAGTGGGGCTGAAATGCTCTTCTCAAGAGACTCCCCTGTAAGATTTCTCTTTCCCCTTTGTCAAAATTTTCACTTCATTTTGTAGAGCCAACTGTATGTGCAAAATATTCCTTTGTCTTTACCTCATAAGAAAGCCTATGGGTTTGTTTACTCAACCAAATACCTTATCCCTCCTTGACAAAAATAATAGATCTCAGGGACTGAGCAGTAGGTACATTTATGGAAACAACACTGAAAGTCATGGTGAGGAAAAGAACTGGAAAAAGCAGGAGGGGAGGCTACGGACTTACTTACAAAATAGCTGAGGATCAGACCTTGAAATAATAGTGTGGTCGTTTGAGGGTAGGAACTTAACTCTGTGGCCAGCTCACCAACTGCGTGACTTTGGACATATCTGACCTCTAGTACTGCTCAGAAAAATGCAGATGAGTGCTGGGAATACAAATAGGTGTAGAGCACTTATCTACCATGTAGGGGGCCCTGAGGTCAATATTCAATGCCAGCATTTGTCCATGAAAAATTAAAAGGTTGTTTCAGAATTCCTGGTCTGTGCTCTCTTTGCAGGGTAGATGCTCCCATCCTCACAAATACTTGCAGTGTTTTTTTCTTCCTCCAGCACTTTGGTAATATCTATGTTATTGGGAAGCTGCCTCATGTCTATGCCAAGTTTGCTCCCTGGGCTTGGATCATTCAGCCTCTCAGCAATAGTAAAGACACTCACTTCAGGAAAGAGAAAACTGGTCTAGCATGGGGGGGAAATCTCAGCAATCAACTGACAAAGTCAGCTCCTGTAAAAGCAAGACATGGCTCTCAAATCTGAGAGCACAGCTTTACTGAAACTGGGTTTGCCATAGGTGGGTTAAGATGCAATGCATATTTAAAGTCCTGGAGTCTTACTTGACTCCTCTGGATGCATTTGCAAAAAGTATACATTTGCTAGTGGTTGACAATGCATTTTCAAGAGCCGTAGATCATCTAACAAAAAAAAAAAAAACCCAACACCAAGCATGAGAAGCCCTGTTTTGAGTCATTGGTCAAGGATGCCCAAGAGACTCTCAAAACAGTATAGTCTATTGCTATTGGCCTTGGTTCCCTCCCACAACAGGTAGAAAGTAAGTTATTTTTGCTGAAGACACATGTACTTTGGAAATAGGGCTCAGAAGCCCCTGAACTGAAACTGACCTGAAAGCCTCCTCCCTGAGGACCAACTTTCATGGTACCAGAAGTTGGTACTAAAGGAGGGAAACAACTAACAATCCTACCTTGCTATGATGCTCATGAACCATAGCAATGATTAGCATGGTACAATAACTCTAAGGGAGCAGTAATGACATGTATAACTTGGCAGTAACCAACAGCTTTCTAATTGGACTGAAGACCTGTTCAGCAAGAGAAGACTCATGCCCAGCACTGGAAACTTAGTCCACTACTCAACATCCACTGAAGTCATTGATCATGAAGGAGAACCTACAACTACAACTTCACTAACCCAACACAATTCCTAACTATATCCTAAGTATTTGTCCTTATAACCACAGATGAGAGTAGCCATCATTCATCATCAAGGAAACTAACCTTTGCAACAGGTAGAAACCATTACAGACAATCTCAAATGAAGAGTTGTGGAGACCAGTCACTACAAATGCATCTACAATACAGCTCTTATATGCTTAAAGCATAGGTATCATTGTTGAAGAGTGAGTAGAAAAACCATAAGAGGCAGAGGAACAGGAAATGTGTTGTGGAATTTGTGTGTGTGTGTGTGTGTGTGTGTGTGAACAATTAAAACAAAGAAAAAAGAGGCCATGGATTTTAAAAAGAGCAATAGGGTCTACTTGGGAGTGTTTGAAGGGAAGACACAGAAGGGGAAATGATATGATTATATTATAATCTCTGAAACATTTTTAAAAATGAAAAGAATAAAAAGGATCTCAACAGATACTTGAGGCCTAAGGAGCACTTTGAACCAGCAACATAGAATAGTGCTCCCCAAATAATAGAGATTTTGCTTTTCAAGTTGAGGTCTAAATATGACCGATTTGTAGACACACAAGAATGCATATTCCTGAAATGCCACTGATCTCAATGTATAGCAGGGCATTCATGAGGTTGTCATCTATAGATGCATTGGACCACATCATAGCTATCCTGGAAGGTATATGACATAGCTTCAGGTTGGCACTGAATGTAGAACATACTCAGACCAGTCATGCTCACAACCCTTCCTGGGCTCTTGAACTCACCCAGGATTCTCAAATCACAGAAACCTTCCAGAAACATTTAGAAGATTTCATGGGCATTCACACAGTTGACAGATATATTTATAACAACTCAGTGAGACAGGCAAGAGGGAACACCTAAGTTACAAAGAGTAGGTAAGTGATATACCAAAAAAGATCAAACCAAGCAATCCAAGAGCCAAGTCTTCTGATGCCCAGTTCTTAAGGTGTGACATCAGATGCTCATGACATCATACTATGCTGTGCTTGTGCAGTGAGTGTCTGAGAGGACAGGCTCCGCTCTCCACTCAGGGCTCAGAATGTCAATTAACGTCAGAGTGAGGAGCACAACATGGCTGTTTGGATGCTGCTTGAGTTGGTCAATGTGCTTCCTTTTAAGATATGTTCTTACCGCATCTTTGGGTACTGCTGAGCTGAGCAGTTGATAGAAGTCTCTCTTCCTCTCTTCTTCTAAGTATGAGCATACGAACAAACAAGTTATCAAGGTACCCATCCTAGGAAACTCAATTTCAAACAACAAATGACCGGGAATCATTAGGATAATGCCATAAAATAAGTCCTTCAGAGCAGAACTGCCTTGATTCCCAGCTTTGCCCAAGCCTGTTGTTCTTCCATCCTCCCACGATTTCTGAAGGCACCATATCATTTGCAACTGCTCTGCTAAATCAGTCAAAGCCAGTTCTGTCCACCCACAATTTTTTTAAAAAAAAAAATCTGATTTGTAGCTGAAGTAAATCTGCAAGTTTGCCATGGACACAGGAACCCAAAGAATTAAAAATACATGGGATTCCTCTGTGAGTATACATATGCATGTACATATGTTTATTCTTTTTCCTCTCAAAAGGACTGTCCTTATACCCAAGATAAAATGCCTGGAGAGTTTCATTTCTAAGACATGGCACCATGAACAATTATTGAAAATATTTTGTTCAATTTATTATGAGCCAAAAGGAAAATTAAGGAAGCTCCTGTTGAAAGGAAGCAAAAGTGGCATTTGACTTAATCTGGCTCTTTATTTAGTATTTTATCCTTTCGTTCATTGTTCTACTTAATCTCTTCATTACTATGTAACCAAAAATTTAAGTTATATCTATGTGCTCAATGGTCTATATATTTTTTTAAGATTAAACTTTATCCCAAGCTACCACTAGGCTTCTAAAAATTCAACAGGTTTCCATTTTGTGTGTGTCAAATAACTCTGACAAAGAGGATGGAAATGTTCTCTTGACTTTGCAGAGGCTGAAGCTGTTACCATGAAGCTGTAAATCAGGAAAACCCCAAGATTGCTGTCTAACTTTAATTGACTTTATCACTGTCCCCACTCTCTAGCTTACCATCTTGGCGGCAGGCCTTTCCGCGTGATCCCTGTTCTTCCAAAGCACTTGCATTCCCAAGCAAAGAAATGCAATAAGCAAAGTCGCTTCATAAAGCAGGGCTCCGAATGCGCTTCCGCTTTCTATGTGTTGCTGTCTGATCTGAAAAGGCGTACTCTAAGAAGCAGTAAGATCATTTCTAATCCATATCGAGATGATAGTTACAAACACTGCGACTGCTAGCTCACATTGCAGGGGCTTGCTGGATTCTTTGTCATTTTATAGCAAATAAGATGTGAGCTATCAACAGAAGCGCAGCAGGAAGCTCTCTGCCCGAGTTAATGATCACGGGCCTGGGGGATTTTAGGCTAGAGATGGGAGATACACCTAGACCCCATGGAGGTAACTATATAGATCAACTACCTCTGCAAGTCATTGTTACAGCTTTATCTGAATTTAGATGGGTTTGTGTGTCTTTGTTGACAATAAAATATTCTAGGAATATAAGAAACATACATAAATAAATTGGTGTTGCAGGATGGAGACAGGAAGGAAGGGAGGGAGGAAAGAAGAGTCATTGTTTTGTCTTTCAAGTTACAACATAAGAGCTATCCACATGCTCGTTTTCATTAAGAGTACCAATCTTCCCCACCAGCCAGCCACGGATGCTGGAAATAAGATAATACTAAACTGAAGAGTGTAGTAAAAAGGAGGCAGTTTTTAATATGCAATTCTGCAGAAGCTAACACCAGCATAGAGAAAAAGCAAAAATGGCTTGGTTTGTTTTGTTTGGGGTTTTGTTTGTTTGTTTGTTTTACTTTTACTGATTCTTTGTGAATTTCGCATCATGCATTCCGATCCTACTTAGCTGCCTGTCACCTTGCTTCTGCCCTCCGCCCTTGCAAACTTCCCCCAAAACAAAACCAAAATTAAAAGAAAAACCAGAAACCAAGCCAAACAAGCAAAACTAAAACAAAAGAAGAATCTTGCCTGGAAGCTGTAGTGTGGCCCGTCGAGTCACACAGGTCACACTTTAGTCCATACATCTTTACTTGTAAGTGTTCGTTGCTTTGAGTCATGGGTCTGTTCTGAGGCCTCTGGTGTCTGCTACCCCACTGGTCATGGGCTCTTACTGAGCTTCTATTGGATATCCTGTTTTCCTATGTTATGGAGTTCCTGCTGTTTTGGATTTGTAGGTTTTTCCCCTTCACATGCTCTAACAGTTCACAGATTCAATGGATGTTGGGGTAGGCCAACTCATAGCCCTGGTTCTGGGCCCATTCCCAGAAGTCTACACCTGCTACCAGATCAGCATGGTCCCAGACGTGGCTTGGATCTTGGACACTGACATGATCTAACGTGGCTAACCAGATTCTTGCCCTCTGCATGACTCTAGGTGATAATAGGAGCCCTGGGCTTCAACTCAGAGCCTGGTTGCTATAGGGCCAGTCCTCTGATGGAAAGCTACTCCTGTCAACTCTTTCTATAAACCAGACTTCCACCCTCTCAAATTTCCTACTTCACTGCCCTAGGATGCAAGGCCTCATCAAACAAACCTTGTGGGGCCTAAGGCTGCCTCCCTTCCTGTTCATGGCTCTGGGCTTAGGCATAGCACTCGACAACTCTCAGTCCTGAGGCAGGTGGCCCAGCCTCCCACCAAGGAAAGAAGGAGCTCAGTCTCCTATAACTAAAGAACTCCAAGTTTTTACACTAGGCCTCTTTCTGATTTTTCAACCAATGTTCTTTTCAGGACACACAAACTACACATTAGCATAATCCCACAAAGCACCTCACCAGGAAGGCCAAAACTTTAGACAATTCTGGAGACAGATTAAAAAGTTTGGGGGGTGTCTATGTTCATCCTGTTAATGCAAATATTTTTAAAAGAAGTTTAACTATAAAATATACCATTTAAGGATTAAAATGCATATGTTTCTGTGAAAGAACTTCAATTGCATCTAGCCTGGGAGATTTTAGGTTTCTCCTGTCTATATTACTCATAATCGGGGTAAATTATAAGAGGCATTATATTATAGATTACACAAATGAGTTGCATGAACCTAGCATTTCAAAAATAATTGTATATCCAACTCTGCCTTTTAATGAAATCAGGAAAAGCTTAGATTATACATAGTAATAAAACTTTATCACCATTTAAATTTGGCAAGTAATTATCATTCTGAAAATACAGTGCCATTTGAAGCTACTGGACACTGTTAAGGAGTTTAACAGTGCAGTGTATCTTTTATTTCTTGCAGATGCCATGAGTTTCTGAATAAAAACACAGTGGGATTTAGGAGGGTACCTCTCTCTTCCTTGTCCATCTTCCCTTGTCCTGGAGTTTGGAACCAAATCCAAAATGTTCTCACACTGAGCTATCATTCCTCTAAAAAGAGCTTTCAATGCCATCATGGCAGCCATTTTCTCATGGTAGACTGGGAGTGAGTTCAGAATGTAATGGCCATTTCTCCTTCCTTCTTTATTTGATAAAGGAGGCGATGGATAGAGAGAGTAGCTGTGAAGTGAATAACTATAGATCAGGTAGAAGGTATTCTATTTTTCTGTGAATATGGCACAAATAAGAACAAATAAGCTAAGATTCCAGCCTACATTCTATTAAGAAGTTATTTTTACCTCTTAGGATAAGACCTAAAGATTTAGGTATATCCTAACAGAGAGGAATCCCACCCCCTTTGGTTTCTGTTCATGTCTCCTAATGTGATGTGTGTATGTGGGACTGGGGTACACACACATGTGTGAACATATGCTTTTCACATTTCTAAACTTTTTTGTTTGTGCATAAAAGTGTAGTTGCTATATATGTGCAGTTGTAAGTATTAGGGGAATAGGGTGTGTGTGTGTGTGTGTGTGTGTGTATGTGTATGTGATAGTGTGTGAAGGTCCAATGACAACCTCAGGTATCATGCAGACAGAAGTTTCTGTCCCATCTGCTCCTGCAGCCATTCAGTCCCAAAGAAACACACATAGGCTTATATTAATTATAAATTGTTTGACATATTAGCTCAGGCTTATTATTAACTAGCTCTTACAACTTAAATTAACCCATAATTCTTGTCTATGTTTAGCCACTTGGCTTGATACCTTTTCTCAGTGAGGCATTTTCCTTTTGCTTTCTTTGCATCTGGCTGGTGACTGTGTCTCTGCCTTTACTCTTTCCAGAATTTTCCTAGTCTGGTTGCCCCACCTATACTTCCCATATGGTTACTGGCCAACCAGTGTTTTATTAAACCAATACAACTGACAAATCTTTACAGTGTACATGAGTATTTTCCCACAGCAGTATCGGTCCTTGTTTCCATCTGTTTGACACAAGGTTTCTTGTTGTACATCCCTGTGTATCCTATGTCATATACCCCATATGTTTCTAGTGAATCTTTGTCACAGCCTCCCAACTTACATAGGAGTGCAAAGTTGCAAATGCCTGTGTTCGCCTGTGTGCAGCCTTGTGTGCACTCCCTTCACAGCAATCTCCTCAGCTCGGTTGTCATTTGCTTTAGTTTATGTTTTTAGCCAATATATCTACACAAGCGTGGTAAATATAAGATCAGCTAACAGGAGACAGTGCTATTCTTACTGCTTTTTTAACCCAACAGGTCTACCCTGCAGTTTGAGGTGCAAGGTCAGCTAATGACAGGGTGGTGTTCTTACTTTCCACCTCATTTTTTGTAACTCAGTCTTGCTTGAGACTGCCCAAGAAAAAGAAATGGCTAGGCTAAGGCAAGGTCTGGCTTTTTCACAAGTTTCTGGTCAAATGACTCCCTGATGTCAGTCACCCTCAGTCATCCTACCCTGGTTTAAACAGTTGATTCTGGCCTGAGTCCTCAGGCTTAATAGTTCATTTCACAGAATTCAGTTGTGTGTAATGTGAGGAACACTTTCTGATTATCAACATATGCCTTCGATCATGAGCCAGCACTCCCAGCTCATCGCATTTGGACTTATCCCTCACCATTTTCCACACAATAATGAGCTTCATGGCTCACTCATTTGTAGTTCATTTTCTACACTAAAGCCAGAATTACCTTTGAAAGCATGTCTATTAGAGAGCTCTACCCCCTGATTCAGAGATCTATGAAAACTCTTTATCTGAAGCTGGAGCTGTGGCTCAGTGGGCAAGACCACTTGATGAACAAGCCTGAGGACCTGATTTCAGATCCCACTACCCACAGAAACAATGCTAGGCTGCATCATACACAAGACTATCATCCTAGCACTCGCTGGGAAAGTGGAGATAGGAGAATCACGGGGGTTTGATGGCCATCATCCTAGCTCAATTCTATGAGAACCATGTCTCAAAGGTGTATAGTAAAAACGTGGTATAGAAAGACATCCAACTTCTTCCTTTGGCCACTGTGTGTGTGTCAGAGGTGCACGTGTGAATATGAAACACACACACACACACACACACACACACAACAGAATCCTTGTACTTGAGAGCCTCAACATACCCTATGAGGTCCTGCATGAGCTGGGTCCCATCTTAGCCTTATGTCTCTTCTCCCACAGCCCTGTTGTTCCCAGATGTGCTCAGTCTTTCTCTTTCCCCCCACTTCTGCATGCAGCACACTTGCCTTGGGCAGTTCTTGCTGGCTTTATTCAGTCTCTGCAAACATGTGACTTAAACAGAAATCCCTCTTATCATCACTACATTGAAATTATAATCTCAGCCATAATCTGCTTTCTGGCTTTTTCTTTAGCTCATCCATGTTATATGTTTATTAGCTTGCTGTTCACCTTATCTATTGTAGTGAAAACTCCAATAGTGAGTGCACCTGGTCACATTCTCCTCCTTGGCATAGGGCCTCCCAGAACATAGTAGATATCAATGAATTTTGGCAGAATGTTCACTTGTGCTAAACTTACCAGCCAACCTGTTCTTCAGCAGCACCTTACCTGCCCCAGAGTTATGAAAACTGAATTCTCTGACTGCCAAGGTGACTCAGTTGAGTGCCTGCCACATTAGCACGAAGATCTGAGTACTGGCTGTCATACCCATGTAAAGGCTTGCCAGGGTAGGGCATACCTATAAACCCAGTGCTGATCAACAGATCCCATTAGCTTGCTGGTCAACCAATAGATGGATCAGTAAGTTCAAGATTCAAAGAAAGATCATGTCCCCAAACTAACACAGAAGTGAGCGACCGAAGAACACACATGCTTTTGATCTCTGGTCGCCACATGTGTAAGCCCACACAACCTCCTTCCATGCTTCTCATCCTCCACCCAAAACTACCTTCATTCTCTCAGTGTTCACTTGGGCAGCCATATGCTGGTGATGAGCCCTGACTAAAGGGCTACCTGTTGTACATACCAGATATCAAAAAGTCAGTGTAAAAAAATGAAATATAGATGATCTCAGTGAAACTTTTGTTGAAACAATAATAATTGGGATAAGTTAAGCAAAATGAAAATATTGTTGAAACTGGTTCCATCTGTTTGTCTTTTTTTAACCTGTTTATAGGGGAAAAATTCAGTTGACTTATGAGTGCCATATAGTTGTAATCATGTACTATGATGGCTTCTCTTTCAATACAGCTTTTCATTGAGGAAAATGCCTTGTAGTTCTCCTGTACCTTCCACCCGCTTGGGAAAGCATTCCTCTTTGCACTGGATAACTCTTCAGGGCTTGCAGGCTGCATCCTCTTTGCACTGGATAATGCTACAGGGCTTGCAGGTTGCATCCTCTTTGCACTGAATAACGCTGCATGGCTTGCAGGTTGCATCCTCTTTGCATTGGATGACGCTGCATGGCTTGCAGGTTGCATCCTCTTTGCATTGGATGACGCTGCATGGCTTGCAGGTTGCATCCTCTTTGCACTGGATAGTGCTGCATGGCTTGCAGGTTGCACAGCTTGTTTACCCATCCACCTACTAAAAGACATCTTTGCTGCTTTCAAGGTTTGCCAATTAAGAATAAAGCTGATATAAACATCCATGTGCTGGTTTTTGTGCAGACATATGTTTTCAAGGCTAAGATGACAATTGCTGAATCATACCACAAGCACATCTTTACTTTTATAAGAAACCACCGCTCTGGCTTCCCAAATGGCCACAGCACTGGCATTTCTACCAGCCGTGAATGAGAGAGTTCTTGTCCATCTGCATCCTCAGTACCATTCCACGAGGGCAGTGCCCTGGATTCTAGACATTCTAGTAAGTAGCTTTGCAAAATAGTTCCTTACTGTTTTGATTTATATTTCCTTAGCTATATGTGATGTTAAACATTTTCCCAAGCATATATTGATATTCAATTTATTAAATTATATATTTATTTATTTGTTTCTGTGTGTGTGTGCATGGGGAGGTCAAAGGAGAACTTGAAATGGTCACTTGTCTCCTACCACCGTGTGGGTACCAAGGATCAAACTCAGGGCAACAGGCAACCCCCTTTATCTGCTGAGTCATCTCACTAGCCCTTCATCTGTTTATCTTCTCTGGTGAAGTTCACATCTACCCTGAACATTTTCACGGGGAAGTTTTGAGACTCTCCTGCCTCAGTCTCCTGAGTTCTAGTAACACAGGTATGAGCCTTTGGCTCAGACTTCTATATCCACCTCTCAAACTAAGTTGTTTATTTTCTTATTGTTGACTTTAAAATACTCAATGTACATATTTGGATAACAGTCCCTTTGCAAATATCTTCTGCCCACCTGTGGCTTTTTCTCCACTCTTCAATAAGCAGTTCATTGAAGCAACCTTCAAACATCTAGAACAAGAATTCAAAAGTGAATCTAACAGGGCATCTTGTGTTGGGGCAGCAATGCAATTACTACTGAAAAGCAAATGAAAATATCATTTTTTTTAAAAAAAATTAGGACTAATGAAGCCACGTCTTCTGTGGACAACGGTTCTCCTTTTCAGACTGTCATAAGTATCAGCTTCCTATTCAAAATATGCTCCCCCATATCACTTCCCTGCACTTCTCCCATGGACCTGAATTGACCATATCAGGTCTAATCGCCCTGGAATGGTTAATTCTGGGATTTTTGTTGTTCACGAGGAGGTGGAAGTTCTGAGGGGTTCAGTTTGTTTGTTTTGTTTTTACTTTATTTGATGTTTCACATTGTAACTAGAATATACTTCATCTTGTAGGCAAGTAAAGGCCCAACCTCTCAGCTTTTGATGCTGGGGTTTGGCCAGGAAGCCAGTCAAGCTGAAGAGAAAGAAGGAGAAGGAGAAATCATAGCTTATTTCTGAGATCTGCACACAAACACTTCCTGGCTCTCAGAAATGGGTGGGGTGCACCAGTGTATACGTTGAGTGGAGGCCAGAGGCCAACCTTGAATTTGGTTCCTCAGGAGGCATTCACTTTCTTTCTTTCTTTCTTTCTTTCTTTCTTTCTTTCTTTCTTTCTTTTCTTTTTTTTCTTTTCTTTTCTTTTTTTTTTTTAAGCATAGATACTCTCATTGGTATTTGGAACTCATCAATTCATTGTAAGCTCCAGGGACTCACATGTCTCTATTTCCCCAGCACCAGGACCACAAATCCATGCACAATGCCTGACCTTTTACACATATTTGGGGATTGAATTCAGATCCTCACACTCACATAGAAAGCACTTTATCACCCAAGCCATGTTCTAAGCTCTCAACAAGCAACCATTTCATAATTTTACAAACATGATGAACAAGAGCAAATCCCTGCTGCAATCCCTGATGCAACCAAGCAATACTTCTAGACTGTCACAAATGTCCTACTGTATGATAGTGACAAGTTCCTTCGGGATGCTGTTAATGACTTCCCAAACCTCTCTGAGGCAACTTGGCAGCAGATGTACCATGAGGACACTGTCTCTACTTCAATTTTAAATAACTTGGGACAATCATTTCTCCTCAGTTTTCTCTAGTATCTGGAGCGTTATTTCTCAACTCAAATTCTCTTTACTTAATGTTTTTATACCACTAGCTCCCATTGGCATTCCTGCCATCTCATGAAGTTCTTTCCTCCTTCACTTTCGTTTTCTTCTTAACCTTGGGCTGGGGTGGAGTCTGATAGATTTTCTAGGCTTCTAATATTTTGCTTGAATTTATGTCTCTGAATGGAAGAAGTCTGTCTCTACAGTCAAAGCAGAACCACCCAGTGAGATTCTAGTTAATATGAGTTTGATACACACAGACCCACTCATTAGGCCACTCAAGGGCAATTATAATGGATTTTAAATGTTGGGCCCGTTTTTACTACTCTGAGTTTCATTTAAAGTTAAGCAGCTGGCAGTGGTTCAATAAGAGGAGTTTAATATTTAAAAGAGTCAATACTTAGAGTTATTTCTTAGGCCTCCAAGGCAAGTGTGACATAAAAGTGATGAACTGGCTTGGACGTACTTCGTTTTGTTTCTAAATTAGCTTCTTTTGTGTGTGGAACTATCAAAGCTGGAAAGCCCACGGAAAGGAAGCTGAACACCCTCTAAGAGATAACTGACAACCTGGCTCATCACTGATCCCTTCACAACCGCTAGACACTCAGCAACTGAACGACGGTGATGAAAATGGGGTGCACGTACACAATGGGACTTCATTCTACAATAATGAGAGTGGAATTACAAATTTGTAGATAAAGGAAAAAACAGTTATATCGAGTAAGGTAACCTGTCCCAGATAGATTTAAAAGAAAGTTCCTTCTCATGTAAAGATGCCAGCTTTGAACATTAAGATGTGTATGAAATGATTAACTAGAAAGGACCATTGGTAAGGGATGCCTTTCACGAGGTGGGATAGCAGATAGATATGAAAATATATAGGGGCATATTAGGAATAGAATGATTGATGCAGATGTATGTAGATGAAGGTAGAGTAACCAAAATTAATACATGAGAAAGGTACTATTGTATCAAGGATACATTGTGCCCAGTAGATTTGTATTATGTAGTTCAAAAGGTTCGCAGATGAGAGCCATTGTTGGTGCCTTTCTCTCTCAGTAGCCCACATGATACCTTTTGGCACTATGAAAGCAAGCTAGTATATAGGAAGCTACTATAGAGAAACCTACTACTCTGTAAAAACAGTTTCAAAATAGGCTTTAAAGCAAAAGAAGAGAGCCTGCTTGGCTGCTGGTGCTGCTCCGAGAAACCGTAGGCTGTGAAACAAAAACCCAGGTACTAGACAATGTGCACCGCATTACGAGTTGTTGGTTAGGGAGCTCTCCCAGGTCCCTACAACAATGCATGCTCTTGCCATTTCTCCTGGTTACACACCAGACCTAGACAACAGATGAAGATACACACATCTTGGATGTGAGATGTAGAAAATTCAAGCTGCAACTGAACTGGAAGCTTTCTATCTCCTGACTCAGAGAGCATTCAGAACATATTGTGCATGCCTAAGTGAGTCAAAAACCAAAATTAATTAGTGTAAAGCATTTTTGTATGGATTGGGACACTGTGATTACCAATAGGAAGGTTTCCTTTTAGGTGCTTTGTTATCTTGAAAATCAGTTGAGGAATAAACAGAAGACAGGAATAACAGAACTGAGAAAGTTGGACCTGATGGGCTACCTTTTATTTGATTAAAAATAAGAAAGTCAAAGTGGGCCAAAAATTAAACAAGAATATGCAAAACATAGCAAACGAACTGTGCCCACTGTTGCATGCCCATCCACATGATCAGATGGTGAAATGCAGTGCTGTCCAGATAGAAATGGTCTGTCTCGGTTGGAGACTCACCACAGGGCTGGGTGCCAAGAACGGGATGTATTAGATGTGGATAATCAAAGTGAATGGAATCACAATGTGATAAACTGGTCTAACCAAGTGAGTCTCATTCCTTCCTTATAATCAGGAGACATGCTTTCTTCTTTGTGAGACGGGCAAATGAGAAATAGAAATTCTGCAGCTTACTACAAGTTCCCAGCCCAATAGTTCTAATTCTGGGCTAGCGCCGTGAAAAGTTTAGGAAAATTACTTTACTTTCCACTGTAAGTCCCTTCATCCCATTCTTCAGGATTTTCTCTGTACTAACATGAAAACATTAAATCTCATAGGAACACAATGTGTGATCTGTCTGTCAGTTTTAATGAAGTGTCAAGGAAGACATTTCCAATCAATCACAGCATTACATCCGACGACCACAAGACCCAACCTTAGAAACCTTCCCAACCCACTTCTCCAGGCAACCACTCCTGACTGGGCCTGATTATGAGGTTGCCCCAGGAAGCAGAGGATCCAGGGAACCATGCATGATAGAATTTTCCATCTTCAAGTTATGACATCACATATCACCAGCAATTATAATATGTACAACAGCTCGATTACTTCCTCCAAACTTACCCACCTCATTCCCTAATATGTATTAGATGCTGTGGAGAAAAAAAGGATGGAAGTCAGGCCTAAATCCTACTTCACAGGGCCTGTTTTGGAAAAAAAAAACTGAACTTTAAGTTAGCACTGCCTATGTAGGGAACTCCACATGCCACTGTCAGTGTTCTGTCCTTAGGGAGGAGCTTAGAGAAGAGCAAGACAGCTACAACCAAGTGGTGTGTGAAGAAAGATGCATGCAGAGAACAGCGCTTGAGATGGGTTTTAGAGAAAGTATGGCCATGTGAAGGAAGGAGGAACAAAGAACATTCCCGACAGAAGAAGCTACGTTGAAGAAAGCACACATGCTGGGAATTCTAGGGAGTGAATGGCAGACACAGAATGGCTGAGTATTGGATTGGCCATGCCCTTGGAGTAGCCACAACAATGGAGAGGAAGCTGGCAATCTGGTGGTAGGCATGAATACCAGGATAATACCAGTTGGGAGGTTTATTCTGAGAAATTGGGGAATAATAACAGCTTTGAGTTGGCATCTTGATTGCTATGCAGTAGACTGGGGCTGGCAAAGCCACAGAATCAGAAACACGGAGGCAGACCTGAGACGCGCTCGAAGGCTTTTGTGGAGAGAACTGAAACTCCCAGCCTGAGTTTGGAAGGCTCCAGTACTCCTGTCAGGGACTGTGGTTGGAAGAGAAAGGAAAGCAAATGCCTCTGGCCAGTTTTATTATCCATTTCTCCAACTTGCATGCAGTCTGTGTTAGCCTGACCTGGAGAGATAACTGTCCTTTAAGAAGAGGTACGGTATGACCAGCTTGGTGATGGAGACCAGGGACACGGACGCACCCTGCTACATCAGTGGCAAGAAGATTCAAGAATTCTGTTTGTCCTATGGTAGATTACTGTTTACCTGGCAGTCCAGGATTTCAGCAGCATTATGAAACAGGAAAGGGAGACAAAGAAGAGGAGAATAGGTGGAGGAGAGAGGTTAGAGAAAGCACAAGGGCAGACTCCCCAGACAGCTTAGCAGTGGCTCTCAACCATCCCACGCTGCAACCCTTTAATACAGTTCCTCGTGTTGTGGTGACCCTAACCATAAAATTATTTTCACTGTTATTTCGTAACTGTAATTTTGCTACTGTTTTGAACTGTAGTGTAAATATTTTCAGAGAATTGAGGTTTGCCAAAGGGCTCACAACACACAGGTTGAGAACCAATGACTCAGAGGCAAAGAGCTGGCTCTAGATAACTAGCAATTAGCCTGGACTGAACAACTTCTGTGCAGGTCTGACTGCTGTGTTTCTTCATTATTCTAATGTTATCACAAATAACTGAGAAAAACAACATTAGGGAAGAGTCATTTCGACCCACGATTTAAGAGGCTTCAAGCAATCGTGGCAGCTGGCACATGGGAGAATATAGAGCTCACATAATGATGGTTTAGAATCAGAGAGGGGTGGGGAGAGAGAGAAAGGAGGGTTGTTAGAAGGAGAGAGAGAGAGAGAGAGAGAGAGAGAGAGAGAGAGAGAGAGAGAGAGCTCTTTTCTTTTGAATCTCTCCCACCCTCTCATTATAGGAGAGCACTATCCATAGTCAGAGTGGCTCTTCCTTCCTTAGCTGATCCTTCTGGGACACACCCAGAGTTGTTCTTCCTGGTATCCTAAGATGCTCTCAATCCATTCTTGTTGACAGTCAAGATGAACACGAGAGCTTGCTACTCTCTCTACACTTCAGTTGAAGAACGTCAAACTAAGTGGACCTGAAAAGCTGAGGATCTGCCTGTGGGAATTAAGGGTGCAAGTGCCAAAACCAGGTGCTGGATCTGATCTCGGGACAGTTTCCCACAGCATGCTTCACCCTCCGTATTAGCCCATCATTAACGTTAGGATCAGGCTAGGACAGGGACACTCATTATCCTCCATCAACCTCTTCTCTCTCGTTCTTTTGGGGCTCTTTCTACTGGTTAGAGTGTGGGGCCTTTTGAAGTATGTGTTTGCTTCCTAGGAGTTTTTCACCCCAGCCTCAAACTCGGCTTCTCCATCAGCTCCCTGCAACTGCACTGCAGCCCCGTACTTCCTAGGATGTCTGTTCAATACCCTGATGCTCACTCTTCCATCAAGAATTCTGAAATGAGCACGACAGCTGTGAGCATCCCTCTATTTTTGTGTATGTTTCTCTCTTGCCACTCCAGCACACTGAGATTCATAAACCCTGCGCATGCTCAGGGGAACATCCTTCAAAAACCCTGACTTATCGCTGTTTACTGCTTGTGACCTCTGTTTTGTATATACTAGGGAATTTGCCACTACTATTAAATTATTAATTCAGCATTCCAGGACCTCAAAGAAGGCAGAGGAATGTGGGCAGGGAATGATAATGCCACTTAGAGAAACACATGGGTAAGGAAAAAGGATAATTATGAACTCAAAAGCCATGGCAATAGGTATCACCTGTCGCATATGGGAAGAGTTGTCTTTCTGTTGTTACTATGATTAATTTAACCTTATCCTAGTAGGCTTTAGCCTGCAGCATCAAAGTATTTCTTGCTGGGCAACACTTACTCCTTCATGAGTTTAGGAACATAATTCTCTGTCATGTCTGTCATGAGAAAATTCTGAAGAAAGGCTATAGGTTCAAAATCAAAGGGGACAGATAGAGACCATTACAGAAACCCACAACCAACCAAAATGTAGTTGTGGAGCCCCATGACTATAGACATCTACAGATCCACTTCTGAACCCAAGGCTCAGGTACATCTTAAAAGAGTGGATGGAAAGATTCTAAGAGCCAGAGAACAGGGACATTAGCTATGAGCCTGTGTCTATTGCAGAAGGCAGGGAAGCTACTATTTTAACACTACAGCAGCCCAAACAAGGACAGTGGCAGTTGATATGTCCACGTGAATGGGGGACATTGCCTGAATCCCCACTTAGAGATGAAGAGTTATAAGTAATTAATGACTGCTGAGAGAGGGTGAATCTGTCTTTTTCAGAGATGCATTCCCTAACTGGTTAGCTGTCAACAAGTGGCCAACCCTGAATATATCCACATAGGAGCAAGAGTAAATGGACACAGCAGGTTGTATTTATATACTTACATGTAAATGAACATGCCTATATGTATGTATAACAATGATCACCAATGAAAAATTAGAAGGAAGATTTGGAGGTAGAGAAAAGGGAACAGGAGGTGAAAAGCAAGGTGAACAAAGCATTACACATGTGTGTGTGCATATATTTATATGTATGCATATATATGTATGCACACATTATATAT
>JAQHUG010000115.1:4888237-4899136 GCA_028555095.1 Dicrostonyx torquatus
ACAGCTACAGAATCTCTCTTTACATACATATCTCTCTCTCCGACATGGCCGTACATCTCTACACCCAGTTATATCTATTTTCACGTGGCTACACATATTTCCTGTACATACATTTCTCTTCTACATCTCTTTTCTACATAGCTTCACCTTCCTTGTCTCCACACAGTTACACTCCTCATACATTCTCCACACATCCTCCACACAGTCACACACCTTTACATTTCTTCTCACGTCTCCCTTTCAGCACACACACCCTCATTCCCACCCTGAACAGCTCCACACATCCTCCACACAGTCACACACCTTCACATTTCTTCTCATGTCTCCCTTTCAGCACACACACGCCCTCATTCACACCCTGCACAGATACTTTTCTGGCTGTTCCCTATAGCTCAACACATCTTCCTCCTCTTCACTGCCACTCTTCTCATAGCCAAACCCTGGACAAGTATATTGTTACATTGTCAGGCCCCGACCCATTCTCATAACAAGAGATAAGTCACGTAGTTTCTCTTAGACTAAGAATGCCACATTGACCAGTCAGTGAGCAATGCTTGGCCATGTCCATAGTTCTAAGTTGGTGAGAGTTTCCAGATATTAAACAATTGGCTGAACAACTTTGGTCTAAGGCTAGGACTATGTACACAAAGTCAATTACTGAGAAAGTTATGTCTAGTAAAGTTGCTTCCTTGCATCAGCAAAACACCTGGAAAAATAATCTTCTGTGTTTGTCTCTAGGGGCAACCAGCCTGCTTTGAATTTATTCTGCAGCCTAAAATAAGTTGTCTGTGTAAAAGGCTGTTTTTGTGACTGAGAATTCTATGTCAGTCTGAGTAAAGTAAAATACCTTAGTATTATTTCTATTCATCAAAATTGTACAGCTTAAGTAGCAATCATCTTCCTGACCATCCACAGCTTTATGTGTGCCCAATAAACCCACCATCAAATGGCTGTGGAAAGAATCCCAGAGCTCTTCTTATTTGGGATGTATAGTAGTGGCACTCAAGAAAGTTACAAACTGAAGCAACTAGTCATTTACAGTCAGTAACCCTAGAGAGCTTTGTCAAGTGGGGCTTCCCAACAGGAATTCTATATCTGGTGGGTAAACTTGTTAAATACTAGTTGTCACTGCTGTACATTCCCATGGCCCCTTGCAACCACTAGCTCTCAGCACACAAGAGGCTGTTGGTGGTGAAATGGGAAGACAGGTCTGATGAGACTTGAAAAAGGAGTTCATAGGGAATAGAATCACAAAGACCATGAAAAGATAAGAGTCCTGGAGGATAAAAATGCTTTCTCAGGAGGATAGTGTCTCATTAGTCACTGGTGCTGTCTAAACATTGATTGGGGGAAGAAAATTAAATTCTAGGGTGGAAACATCTCATTGTCTTTGGAATTGTTTGTGCTATATTCACATAGAACAGAGTCATTGTGCACTACGTGGTTTAAAACTGTGCTACATAAAGCTAGCTGGACATACAGTCCTCGGAGAATGTTCTACCCCATTGCAGCTCCCTTCACCAACAACTCACCCAGCTACACATCAGGAGCCTGTCAGTCACTGAGAGCAGCAGAATTGTCTCAAGCCAAAATGTGGAATGTACATGTGAAATTTATCATGACAGAAACTGCATTCATATCTTAATTTGTAATGAATTATACATTTTCAAGACTTGAACATGCATAATTACTTGGGTATTTGCAAGAATACAGGTTCAATTTCAGTCCATTTAGGATTAGATCTGAAATTCTAGCAGGCTGCTGAGAGTCCTGGTCCACTGATGACAGAGAAAACGGTGGGATTATGATACATACTGTCTCATTTATATTAAATATATGCTCATCTGTTCCCACAGCAAGCCTCAGAGAAGTTTAATCTTTATTTTACCAGAAAAACAAACTTGGAGAGCTTCAAATTATCTGTTGCTAAAATGATACCACTCTGTACATGTCTTAGGTACAGTTTCTATTGCTGTGATAAAACCATGAACAAAAGCAATTCTGGAGGAGAGGTTTTATTTCACTTTATAGCTTGTAGTTCATCATCCAGGGAAGTTAGGACAGGAGGTCAAGGCAGAAACCTGGAGGCAGGAACTGTAGCAGAGGATGGAGGAATGTTGCTGAATGATTTATTTTTTTATAACTTGCTCAGCCCATGGGTGATGCCACCCACAGTAAACTAGGTGGGCCCTCCCATTAATCATCAATCAAAAAAAATGAAGCACAAGCCATTATGGTAGAACATTTTCTCAGTTGAGGTCCCCTCTTCTAGAATGACTCTACCTTATGTCCAGCTGACACAAAACTAGCAGCAGAATGAAAGGTAGAACTAGGATATAGATCTCAGTTCACAATACCATTTGCAATAAATTATAATTAGAAAATTCATAAGATTTCATAGGCTTTAAGACATACATTGTCATTTGCTGAATAAGTAAAACAAAGACCCATTTAAATCAGAAGTAATCAATATATTTACACGAAGATCAATTCATCAACAAAAGAACAAGGTTTGAGAAACATTATATTTAACAGGTCCATGTGTATGCAATTTTATTCATTTTTAATTCAAGTATAATTTACATACACTAAAGTCTATGGATCTGAAGTGTTCAGTTCTATTTATTTTTAATTGAGGTATAATTTACATACATTAAAATGCACAGATCTCAGGCATAAGTGTTACCCCAAATAAGATATAAAATGTTTCCATCATTCCAGAAAAAATGTCACACCTCTTCCCAGATACTTTCTTGACCTCTAGAAGAAGTTAAAAATTGACCTGTTCATGACCTTCATGTGATCAAGAGTGCCTTCTGCAGTTTTCTGCTCTACCAGCTAGGCTAAGGAAAGGCTCACAGTCATCTAATGGAACCATATCCAGGGCTCCTGTGGGTCAGCATCAGTCACTAAACATAACATTTTAACATTCATAACTAGCATTCTTTTATCAAGAAATGCCCTCATACTACATTATATCTGCAGGTCTTTCACCAGGATTTTGCAATTTCCTATGCAATGAAAGGTTTGTCATTGGAAGTTAAAATGACAGAAATTACATACCCAAGCACCCACTGGACATTTGATTACAGTAAAGTCTGTTCAAATTTTGTCATTAAGTCAAATGCTCCCACAGAAAAGTCATCTTGCCTTTTGGTGACTGACTTTCTAAATCACGTGAGCAATAGTAGTGGATTTTCACACGGTGCCTCCTAACACCAAGCATGTGACAGCCAGGCATCGTTCTCTTAAGCAAATAGGAACATAACTAACAACAGCATCTTTAAGACAAGGAAACACATAGAGTTGCAGAGCCTACTAGTTTACTCTTGGCTGAGCTCCAGAGTCTAGATCTTATTGGGGCTGGGAAGATGGCTCAGCAGTTAAGAGCACTGACTGTTCTTCCAGAGGACCCATGTTCAATTCTCAGCACACACAGGACAGCTCACACATGTCTGTAACTCCATTTCCAGGGCTTCTGACACCCCCACACAGACATACCTATCAGCAAAACGCCAATAAACATGAAATAAAAATAAATTATATCTTAAAACCACCAAACACACAGCTTCAAAGATACTAGTGTCCTCTCAACAGACTCCACAAATGAATGTTTATTTATCTTTCACACCTATCCATAAGATACTGAGTATTTTGATCCAATTCAGACTGCAGCTTCCATGGTAAGAATTTTGTTAACATCTTAGTTTCTGAATGTCTTATTGTATTCTAAAAACTAGATCACAGGCCATGGCTTAAAGTACAGCATTTTAGCCTTAATGTGCCACTAAAATCCTGTAGTTTGTCTTCTGTTATGGGCGTGTTCCATTAAACACACACACACACACACACACACTCTGACTGCATAGTGTCTACAGAGTCAGACAGGCTGCTTGCACCTGAACCTTTCCATTTACCCAATATGGCTCATGACATGTGTCTTAGTGACAACATCCATAACAAAACCATTATATTGTTACATCAGCCACTTGTGTTGACATGACCAAGGAGCAACTTAAGGAAAAAGGGCTTATTTATTCTGGTATAATATGAAAGAGGATCATTCCACCATGGTAGGGTAGGCATGACAATAGGCATTGCGAAGGCATGGTGACAGGATAGGAGGCCATCTGGTCACACTGCACCAGGATAAAAAGAGTGAAGAGGAAAGGGTGCAGTCAATACAACCCCCAGGTTTACCACTAGCTGACCCTGTAAGACTCCACCACCTAAAGGTATCAAAAGAGCACCAAGATGATGACAGCTGGGTTCAAGCCTATGTGGGAGCCATGTCATATTCAAACAAGAGTGGCTAACAAGGTTTGGAAGCATTTCTCTATTTACAATGTAGGCTAGGAAGTAACATATTACAAGAGGTGGTTCTATAATACTGAAGAATTTTCGCAATTGTTAAATTCTAAATTTTCACTTGGAAAGCTTTAATGTATATCCCAGAATGCAGACCTCCTCTCCCGTGGGTCTGTATTTCTAACACCATCCAGGGCTAGGTACAGAGCAACACACTGTAAATATTTGCTAAGTCAGTAGCAGTTGGTTAAGTTAAGATAATGATGACACTAATGTTTAAAAGAAGTGATACCATGGTTTGCCTGACAAAATGCAGGGTAATTACACAAGAAGTAGGAAGACAACAAAAACACACTTTGAAAAGATTCTATCAGGACAATTTCTTTTTAATGATCTTAGTGCTTTAGAACACCAGAGGAAATTATACTGCAATTCTTAATCTATTTTTTCAACCAGTTCAAATGTAAGTGTTTTCTAGCTCATGATGTTACTGTAATTACTAAGTGACAATCACACACAGATATATTCAGAACCATTTAATCCCATAGGCATTCACTAATATATTAGAATTATTCCTCAGTATTAGATTTTTTAATCAAGAAATAATCACCATTCTTATGAATGCTGATTTTGAAGCCATAAACTATCCAATATTTTAAAAAGTATTCTTTGGGGTAGCAAGTCATATTCCTTATTAAATAAAAATGGGTATATTTATTAGCTGAGATTTTAAACACCTTGCTGGTTTTGGAGATGTTTTCTCATGGAGCCATTACGCAGGAAGAGAACATAGGGCAGAGAAGCAAGTGCTGCGCCCACTCTATTCTGTTTCTCCCATGCAGCATTCAAGTCGTAACCAGCTAAGGCCCTCAATTCACTCTGCACACCCCTGAAATACCCTACCCCAGTGCCTCATGGAAACATGTCCTTTCTGTCATTCTGGATCTTGTTCTAATATTCTCCTCAGAAAGACCTTGTTAGACCACACCTCCTGCTTGCTGCTGTCAGCTCATCTGAGGCCTACTGACATGCTTCCCTTAATGAAAGAAAACCTCCCCCAGGTCAGGGCCTTATCTCTCAGTTCTTCATGACTATCTGAAGAAGGAAAGATTGAATGTACAGCCCATTCTGTTCATGCACACAAGACTTTAAACACGAGAAGCTTGAAGAAGTAGCATAAAAATTTTCTATACCCTGATGCCCAAGACTCAATGAATATAGCCGGCAATTAGTCGAAGCACCTTGGGTTCATTGCCTCTTTCTTAGAATTCCTGTAGTTGAGATCATTAGTTGTTGCGAGTTGGTTCAAACAAGACGATACTAGAGTGGGAATCATGGCGCTATTTCTCTGATTTCTGGAACCATTCACTTAATATATTATGTCACGATTCCTAGCAACTGCTGAGTGTCCACAATGAACTCCATATACATCTCCAAAGTTGAAAAATTAAGAAAGCATATTGACAAAAGGTTAAAAGGTTATGGCTGTTCCACTTATCATTAGAGTCTAGGGCATCTAAATGTGCTCACAACAGTGTTACCTTATCCTTCACCATTAAAATCACGTTCATATTTCCATTTTTTGATTAGTGGGGAAATATGGTGATGTATGACATTCCCTAAGATTATAAGAGAGCTGAAAAATTCCAATCACCCCTTATTTCTTCTTTGCATTTGTTTTTGTTTTGACAGGTTTAAATACATAATCTCTTGCCAGTGTGTTGAAATTACTTGTAGTATTCAATACGGCAGCATGCTGTCCAAGACTATAGCTCAATGGTATAACACTTAAATTTGTGTATGCATATTCTGTATTTTCCATATAATGACACTTCCTAGAAACATGGTCCCATCACCAGCCAACACATGACTATAAGCCTCAGAGTAATTCTTTCTTCTTATATTAAACCTACAGAAAATGCCTTAAGCATGTCATTAAAGTGTATTTAGGTTAAATGCTATGGCTCTAGGAGAAGACTACTTGGGATTTAATAGCATCCTGGATTCTTATGATTTTTCAGCAATACATCATAAAACCTGACAAGTTCTTCCTATTCCCATCCATATCCCTGGCATATTATAGTGGGATCAATCACTCCCACATTCAAGGGAAACAATAGACTCCTTTGAATTCAGATTTGGCCAATAGGATATTAGCAAGGCAACAGCAGCTTACAAGCCCTTGAGCATGTCTGTTTTGCCCATCTTGTGATGCTGGACCCCTCACGAGCACATGAGCAAACTTGAGTCATTGTCTTAGACAGCTAGGTGATCATGAAGGGAATGACCTAGATATCTCTCTGTCCCACTAAATCCTAAAGCTATGAAATAACCCACCCTCAACCTTCCAGTGCTGGAAATATGAGGGAAGCTATTTAAATCCATATTTGTAGCCTTCTAAAGAGCTGTGTGGGAAAAAAATCAAAAATTGTATTTTAGTTAGCAAAAGATAATAGAATCAGTGATTCTGGAGAAATCATTCTATCATATTAATTCTAAATTTCTTTTTTAACTTTTAAAATTTAAATTAAAATATTATTATTGTTATTTGTATCATTTGTATTACTATGTGTTCTCTTTTTCTTTCTCTTTATTCGTCTCTCATATAATACACCCCACTGCAGCCTCCCCTCCTTCCTCTTCTTCCAGTTCCTCCCCATTCCCCCTCTCTCCCAGATTTTTGATCCTCTATTTTTCTTCAGAAAAGAACAGGCCTTCCCATGATATTAGGGTTTATGCCTAATCCTCAATTTCTTAACATACAGAATAAAAGCAATAACAGTGTAAGGCCTGGACTCCAATACTTTAGGTTTGCTCTGGATTGTGAGAAGCTGAGGGAAAGCACCTTCTATTTTTCCTGGTACACCACAAAGCCACCTAAATCTTCATCCACTCCGTCCAGTTTAATGAAGACAGTTGTATTTATTGTTTTCCATTTTGGTGGTATATTATTATTCACCATAGCATTTAGCGCTAAACATAAAATCATTGCTTCCTTGTTTATTGTGGACATGCTTTCTGCCTGAATGCTCATGCCCACCCATCAACAAGCTCTACTCTCAGTGTGACAGTACTTAGAAATAAGGCCTGTCAGAGCCATTCAGGTAAAGAAAGCCCCAGGAGGTGGGGAGGCTTGAATGTCCCTGGGAAACAAAGCCAGAGAAGGTAGCTTGTTTGCTTCCCCTGTGCGAGGACAGTGGATGCTGGTACTCCAAGGCCTGAAAGAGAATGCTTGCCAGAGTTGAATCTTGTTGTATCCTCACGTAAGACTTCCAGTCTCTAGAACTAACTAATTTCTATTCCTCTCAAGCCACCTATCTATGGTTTACAGCAGCTCCTGAGGACTGAGACAAACTGGCTTCCCATTTGTGTTTCTGGTTTGTTTGTTTGTTTGTTTGTTTGTTTTTTTAAGCTGTTTAGCTTCTAAGACTGGGGAACTCACTGAAGCCTGAACCTTGCCACGCTGAAATGGATTATGACTTTTGGGGGCATTCATACCCCTCCACAGAACCATGTCATGAGAAATAAAAAAGGGTATTTATGTAGACCAAGGAGAAAGCTCTGGAATGATCTGACATTACAATTGTAAGAGCAGGCCTAAGAAAGCAGGTGATGCTGTGGGAGACCACTGAGCTCCCTGTGACACAAAGAAGCAGATTCTTGTTTGCCACATGGTGTGAATTTGCTCTAGGTTAAAGGGCTCCTGCTGAGCAGAACCCAGAGGGATTTCTCTATTAAGAATCTGTGTCGCCCCAGAGCTAAGCCTACTTGGATGACCGCTCTTAGAATGCTGGTAAACACATACTTGCTGGTTAGTGGTGCAGGGGCTGAGGGGCTGAGGCCCACAGTCATGGCCACAGCATACCTGTTTCATCACCTTGCTACAGCCACCCTAGGGAGCTATGTTTTCTGGGGACCTGATGAAGACTGACTCCTCATGGGCGGAGTGCACGTTTGGGGGTCCTGGAATATCTACTTCAGCTCTGAAGCTTCAGAGAAGGGCTTCTTCAGGTTTGAAGCTGCCAGGGACAACCAACTGCTCTTCAGAAATGGAGAGCGGGAGGGGAAATCGTCGCGTCATGACGTCACTGAGAGCCAGCGTGTGTGTCTCTCTGTCCTCCAGCTTAAAGCTCCCACTAGAGAGCTGGCCAGCATTTCCATGCAGTCTTTCCTAAATCTTCCTAGCTTGCTTTCTGCTTGTGCATTCGAGGCATGCTATCTCCTTTGACTTACTTTTCTTCCTTTGTAAAAATGGAATGTCTCTGCAGGAACTAGAATCAAGCAACCCTCAACTTCTAACCAGTTATGGAGTCTCCAGTGTTTGCAGCAGACCTTCAAGAAAAATACAGCCTTTATTCTCTGGATTTATATCTTGTTGTCAATCTATATAACTTGTGAGATTGTATTGGTAAATCCAGTATTATAGAAACAGATGGCAATAGATTGACTCAGTAACTGCTTTTCTTTGTTTCTATGTAGAGAGAAACTTCTTTAAAACTACTGACATGCTCACCTCGGGATTCAAACTCAATGATACAAGTTGTTCTCTCAGTCATAGGGCCCTTAGCCAGCTACTCATGCAGGTGCAGACACACTGGTTGTGTGTCTTATATGTGTGTCAGTATGTGTATCCTGATACATTTATTTATTTGAAACTTGTCTTCTGCCTATTTTTGAAATATATCTGAGGCAGCTTAATAAGACCATTATAAAAGAAGACTTTCAGGTGCTGAGGAGATGGTCCAGTCTGTAATGTGTCTACAGCACAAGGATGAAGCCCGGGCTCCATCCCTAGCACACGTGCAAAAGCCCGGTGGCGCAGTAAGTGAGCCTGTAACCCTGGCACTTCGGAGACAGCCATATGAGGACCCCTGGAGCTTGAAGGTCTGCCTATATAGGTGAATCGGTGAGTTCCCTAAAATGAGAGATCAAGTCTCAAAAACTAAGGTGTAGATAGAGCGGTTGGAAGAGACATGCACTATCAAACTCTAACTTCCATGTACCTGCATACACACACATGCACATACATGCATATGGACCTGCATACACACACATGTACACACACACACACACACACACACACAATAATGCAGTCAAACTGCAATGGAAAGAGTATATCACAAGCCACAAGTTTGAAAGAAAACAAACGTTACCTCAACCATGGCTAATTTTCAACACAGGAAACATTTTGATGTGTTGGAAGGGATTTAGACTTAGGCAGGCAGAACTTAGATCTGAGATGTTTCACGTATGGGGGATCCTAGGCAAATTGCCAGCTTTCACCCAGTTGTAGGGTTTTCTATTCCGTGAGGAAATGTATAAGCACTTCCTCTAATTGTTGTAATGAGTAAATAATAAAACACATACAAGAAATAAATACATATGCGTGATGCTTCCAATACTGTCCTCGGTTCTACCAATATATTTCTGCAATTGGGACAAGCACCCAGTGGATTTAAAGAGATTTAAAGAGTTTTTTACTTTCTCGAAAACTGACAAGAAAAGTTGTGTAAGGCCATAAACCAGGAGTTGTTGACTAAGGATGGGAAACTGGGTGTCTGTTTTTGAGTTCCTACCCTTATCTTCTCTTCTACATTGTCTTTATTTATCCACGAATGATACAGTGTCAAGATGGAAGGTGAATAGGTGGTGTGGTAGGTGGAATGTAATTGGCCTCCATAAGCTCTTTGGGAGTGGCACTATTAGCTGGAGCAGGGCTTTCTTCAAACTGACATTCAACTCCCAAATTATGACGTAGAGACTTATTATTAGTTATAATTGCTTGGCCTTATCTTATGCTTGTCCCACTGGTTCTTATAACTTAACTTGTTTCTCTTAATCTACATTTTGCCAGGGCTTTTCTATCTTTCTCTCATTCCGCACGTCCTACTCCCTGTCGGACTGGCTGGTGGTTGCCTGGCTGGCTGGCCGCAGGCATCTCGCTCTCTTTCTTCTTCAGTCTCTTTTCACTCCTCTCTCTTCTCTCAAGCCTAGATTCCTCCTCCTATTTATTCTTTCTGCCTGCCAGCCCTGTCTATTCCTCTACTGCCTAGCTATTAGCCATTCAGCTTTTTATTAGATCATTTAGGTGCCTTAGGCAGGCAAGATAAAGCAGTGTCAATCCTTAAATAATGAAACAGATGCAGCATAAACAAATGTAACACACCTTTACATAGTCAAAGTAATATCCCACAACAATTAGGAGGTATGACTTTGTTGCGATAGGTATGGTCTTGTTGGAGGAAGTGTGTCACTGTGAGGGTGGGCTTTGAGGTCTCATATATGTTCAAGTCATACCCAGTGTCCCAAGCTATTTCCTGTTGCCTGCTGGTCAAGATGTAGAAACTCAACTCCTTCTCCAGTACCATGTCTGCCTGTATGCCATCATGTCATGCCATGATGATAATGGAGTAAACCTCTGAAGACGTTAGCCACCCCAATAAAATGTTTTCCTTTGTAAGAGTTGTCATGGTCATGGTGTCTCTTCACAGCAATAAAAACTCTAACTAGGACAGAAGCTGGTACCAGGGACTGGGGTTTTGCTTTGGTAGGACTGACCAGGCTTTTATTTATATAAAATATAGAGTTTGG
>JAQHUG010000115.1:4904426-4920889 GCA_028555095.1 Dicrostonyx torquatus
TGTGTGTGTGTGTTTTCCAAAATAAATATATTATAAAACAAACTACATTTAGGAGGTATTCCATTCACTATGCTGAGATTAAATAATACAGCAAGTAAGGCATAGGGACAGAGCACTACAAACCCAGCATTTGAAAGATAGAGACAGGAGGATCAAGAGTCCAGCCATTCTTTCTCAGCTACATAAGACAGTTTAAGACTACTAGTCCGAGTTCTGTTAGATGCTGTCTCATGTAAATAAGAAAAAAAGGAAATAACAAGAATGATGTTTCTGAATTTGAATGCATGAGAAAAAGGAAATGGGAATGTGGAGAACTGTAGGCAGTGCAAGTACTTCTCAGGCCAAACAGGCTTTGCAGTTAGTAGAACAAATACTTTATAGTTAGTAGAACAATGGCTCAGGGGACCCTAAGCTTCTGCAGGATACTGCCTGAAACCCCCGTCACCAGACTGTTATCTTGGGAACCGTGACATAGACAACTGTCCGGGGGAAGATGTGTGCAGTGTGTAACCAGTTTACTAGACCCTCAATAACAGCACAGGGCACTCAAAGATCTTTCTATAGAGACTTAAGGTGCCAAGGTTTCAGAGAGGTTAGATTTGTGATGGTCCTGCCTGTGTGGTTTGAGGGCAGTACCTGGTGTGTCTGAGAACCTCTTAGAAAGCAACCTGCTCAGTGTCCTACCCCCAGGGTCCTGATACAGAGCAATGGTTCTCAACCTCGACCCTTTCACAGGGGTCGCATATCAGATACCCTGCATCTCAGATACTTACGTTACAATTCATATCAATAGCAAAATTACAATGATGAAATAGCTATGAAAATAATTTTCATGCATAAGGAACTGTGCTAAAGGGTCACAGCATTAGGGTGCTTGAGAACCACTGCAGTAAAGTGTCACACATAAGAAAACAATTAGCGGAGGCTGATCCTACCAGCGATCTTACGAGTGAGTTCCACAGAAGACTCCTGGGAACCCTAAAGAGTGCTAGCAGCGAACTCTGTCCAGTCTGAGCTTCAAGGAGCTGGGGAGTCGGAAGAAAGCTGGGCAGCTCTGTATTCTCAGCTCTACCCACAGAAACCCGCTTTGGCTCTCTCTCTCTCTGGACACTGGAGAAAGGCCCTTTACTTCTTCCTTTGATTGTACAAACCCTACTTCAACTATGTGCTACCACTGCTTAGGTGAGACTGGGGAGTGAGCCTAGGAAAACTGAGGAGGAGGATTTCTCACAGCTTCTCGTGTTTGGGAAGAAACTATGTCCACAGCAGCAGGACAATTCCGCATGAATGCTCCTGAAATAAAAAGGAGCCAAGGCTGCAGGAGGAGAGCAGTCTGGAGACAGACATAGCACCACACTGATGAGCTGGATGGAGCCTCTTTCTTCCTGAAAGAAAGCCTGCACAGTGCCCTGGAGGGTTTTCTGAAGTACTAAAGGCAAAAGCAATTAATGTCCTCTTCAAACCTATGAGATCTTAGATTTCAGCACATCTGATTCCAAAGGATTATAGCCATAGGAAGACAAGCTAGCTGTTTGTCTCAGGAAATTAGTCAAGAGGACAGTGCACAGCTACATGGTATGCCTCTGTGGACAGTGTGGTCTCCAGAGAATCTAGTAAGCTGTGTGCCTTATAAACATTGCCATTTTAATGGGAAATGTCATTTCTTCCCGTTTCTCCTCATTCCTATGTCAACACATAAACTCACCTGCTCACCCAGGCAAATCTATACACACATACACATTACTGATCAATTTCAGTTTTAAAATATTGAGAGTACCAGGAGGTTCAAAGTTACTGCAAGGGCTGAGGGGTGGCTCAGTTGGCACATGAAAGCATGGGGCCCCGAGTCCTCTGCACCCATGTGAAAATCTGGGCATGGCAGTGCACACAGACAATATCAGTATTATAGAGACAGAAGCTGGCTGGTCCCAAGGGTTTGCTACACAACCTGCCTAGTGTATGTAATTAGCAAGCCTCGGTCTCAATGAGAAATTTTGTCCCCTGCCCAAAAGGGAGTATGGCAATGCACCAAAGGATGAAATTTTGTCTTCACGTACACAATACATATATACATACACATGATCACATGGTATACACACACCTACAGAGAGCGAGAAAGAGAGGAAGAGAGAGGAAGAGAGGGGATCCATATTTGGACTCTACAGCTAAGTTTTGTTATTAGAAATATTAACAGCAAGCATACGTTATGCACATCTTATTGATCCTAATCCATATTAAGTCAGATCTGACACAATGGTTGACAGTCATCGCTGAATTAATGAATTAGTAAATAAATGAACCAACAGCTATGACTTTTTAGGCAAAATCTAAGGTAAACTTAAGATGAAGTTGAGGAATGTCTATAGAAGAGAGTCCTGCTTCCAAACGTGCTTAGAATAACAGTCGGGGTGTGCTGGTTTCCATTTTATGCTGGACAGATATTGTAAGGAAAGTAATGCAGACTTTTAAGCTTCACAATTACAGAGTATGAAAGAAAATGCCTGCGCCACAAAATGTCAGCAGCAGACTTGAAATTCAAAGTACATTAAAAATCTTGTTTAAAAATAACCTAACCCTTAATTCTCAAGATCATATCCTTTAAATGTTAAGCCGGAGCAATGCTATGACTGTCGATAGTTAAATTTGCCGCTGTGTCTATGCTTGCTTTTCGATATCCCTCTGTCGTTTCTCTCCATTTGCCTCCATTGTGTGACATTTAAAGATAATAAAAACTGAAGCGGGATAGAGAGACGGGGAAAATTATGGGGACAGGAGAAGGGAAAGAAGTCCCTCACCCTGGAGTGTAATTGAGGAAGCATCTTGTGGGCTAAGAATCAATAATTTCAGAATAGTTAATACCATTTGCTGTGAATCTTGCTCACAAAAATTGGTACGCTTTTCTGTTAAAACAGCAATGATTCAGGCTTCAGGCATGGATATGCATGACCTTGGGTAGGGAATGCTTCTCAAAGGCATTTCCTGGGAAACTCAAACAAGTTGGTTAGCTATGGCAGTGGAGATCTTCTGCCTTCCTGAATCCGCATGATCTGGTGTTTTACTTTACCATCTGCAATCA
Source organism: Dicrostonyx torquatus (assembly GCA_028555095.1). Classification (NCBI taxonomy): domain Eukaryota; kingdom Metazoa; phylum Chordata; class Mammalia; order Rodentia; family Cricetidae; genus Dicrostonyx; species Dicrostonyx torquatus. Next base: position 4,907,503 of record JAQHUG010000115.1, read on the forward strand.
TGTCAGGGGCCCCTCAGGAACCACCTTGTGGTATTATTTAGGTTTCTTACCTACTTTTGAAGACAGTATCTTCAAACTTTACCCCAATCCCATACATTACTATTGTCACCACTGATAAGAATTCTGAGACATAACTATTAAGAAAAGTCCATACCCCCATCTCAAAGTTGTCTCTTGTGATTCTTCTTTATACTTAATTGTGTCTCTCCACTCACAAATCTTGATAGTGGATATCCTAACAAAGATTTACTGAGCACATGTGGCAGGGACAGAAGCATTTTCCCGATCAGATTATTGTTATAATCAGCTTCCTATCATTGTGAAAAAGACAATAACCAAAAGCAACTTGGGAAGAAAAAGGTTTATTTGCTTTATATTTCTCTGTCATAATCTACAATTAAGGTAATTTGGGGCCAGAACCTAGATGCAAGAACTGAAGCAGAGACCATGGAGGAATACTGGTTATTGGCTTATTCTCCATGGCTTTCTCAGCTTGCTTTTTATGTAAGCCAGGACACCAGCCCACAGTGGGCTGTTCCATTCCGCATCAATCATTAATCAAGAAAATGCCTCTACAGACATGCCTTCAGGCCAATCTGATGGAGGCATCTCCCCAGTTAATGTTGCTTCTTCTTAAATGATTCCAATTTGTGTCAAGTTGACAAAAGCTAACCCGTACAATTGTGGAGGTTGTCACCTGAATAGACAGGTAATAACTGTTCATGCAGTTCATCAATGAGACAGTAATTGAGTCCGGGAAACCAAGTGCAAGTTACTTTACAACCAGGACATGTGATCAAGGAATACAAACCAATCCCCAAAGGACTGTTCACCTAGAAGAGACGGAAGACCTACCTTAGTAAAGTTCGGCTCTGGCTGCTTCCAGCTGATGTGAAGAAGGCGTGGGATGATCAGCAGAGCCCATGATAGTTTTATTCTTAGCAAATCACTGCACTGCTGGTGCCATAATCCAGCAGAGGCTGCAGGAGCAGCCCTGGAGAAGGTGAGACAGGGAATGGTGAGGTGCTTAACCAATTCTGCCTTTCGCTGCTTTTTGTAACAGCTTGTGGATGAGATGCTGGTGCTACCCCATTTTATCAAGAAAACTAGTGCACAAATAGTTCATAAGCCATTCATGATCATACACCTTACATTACTTTGTAAGTGGCATTCAGTCTCCAGCAACCACCATAGATTTTGCTGAACGGAATTTGAATACTCTTTTCTTCAGGATCCCTGGGCTGCTATCTGCTTTTCCTGAGATATATTCATTCCTTGTTTGGGCACCCAATTCCATTTGAGAGGTTAAGTATTTGTTGCACAGGCTAATTCAAAAGAGCACTTTCCATGGGAATTCTTTCTGCCTGGTTATTTTCTATACGCTTCCTAATCTCAAGAATGATTGCGCCTTCAGATTATATGCATTGGCTTGTACTGAAGAATTAGCTTTGGAATTTCTTCATATGAAATTCCTTCTATCGCAATGAGTTATAGAACAGGGCTCCGCAGTGCCTCCATCTGAAAAGATCTGCTAATGTTGAGAATAGATATAACTCATCAGTCTTGGGCACTAGGTGCTGGCTGAAGAAAATTGTTAATTTACTGGGTCACTTCACTATGGGAGCCTGAACAAAAATGTCAGTTTAGAAGTTCTGGCCCTATTGCTGAATTGCTGTCTTAAACGTATGTCCTATTACTTTGGATGTAACAGAATGGGAGCTGGTGTGAGCCTGGTCAGGTCAGGTGTTTATAGAAACAGATGATCTTCCAGGAGCCTGCAATATTCCCAGTGGGAGAAAAGGCTGTTAGATGGCCAGGGAAGAAGTAAGGCGAACAGAGGGGAAACTTCGGTGTCAGGAACACAACCCACAAGCAAGGTTCATTTGTATGAAGAGGGTTAGAGGCAGGAAGATTCTTTAACCCCAGGAAGAAAATCCCAAAGAAATGAGTGCTGCAGACAGGTTTCAGAATAGCCTGAAACATAGGAAGGATACACCCCAAGTGTTACTGGCAGTAGATACTGAAGCCTGGTTTATTAAATACAATGGGCTATTGGAGCAATTCATATGTTATATATGCCAGAAACAAGACAAAGATTTTGAGATTCAGAAGCCAAGGCATTTATTCTGATCAGGAAGGACTCAGAGTCTAAGTAAGGACCACTTTTACCCTTTTGAGAGCTGAAGTACACAGTAAAGGGTATAAGTGAACAGAGAACCAGATAATTCTGAGTCATTGCCCCTTCCAACCCTAGGTCAAGTTAACCCTCAAGCTACTCTGAAGTTAAGTGGTCCTTGCATTGAGAAGTTGTCCCTGGAGCAGCCATAATTCTCAGTTGCTCCCTCTTTCCTATGCAAGTGACTATATCTTCATCTCTGGCTCCTGCTACTTCTACCACTGTTATGACAACAGGCGCAGTAAAATCATGGAGCACTAAGAACCCACAACATTCAACAGTGGGAATAAAACAGGCAACACTGGAGAAATTTCTTGGGGTCCAAAGAATGTCTTTGAAGTCATTAGACTGGAAAGGACTACCTATCCCAGTTTATAGAAACCCAAGACAACAAAAGAAAGCGAGGTAGAAACATCTTAGATCATTGCTTCCTAAACCATGTCATTCCCATATAGGAAAACAGTGAGTGAATCCCTTGTCCAGGGGTCACCTCCTGTCCAGATTTCACTATTACTCATGACCTCAGTAGTTTCAGTTCAGACTCACAGTATATTTCAAACAATACCCAGCTTCCTAGACACATGTTCAGATGGGCTGGTCTCTGCTGACAACTCTGTGGTGTCTGCCCGTCCTCTCTTCTCACTATTCTGGAGATACCCAGCTATTGGGATTATTAATTTAAGCCCTTCTCCATAGAGAATCCACTCCACAGCCCACCACATCATGCCCCATCCTGAAACTCTGTGTTTCTGTAGAACACTCTGCTGCTGAGATGTCTTATGTAAGGGTTTAGCATTCGTCTCCCTCTACTCCCACATGAGCACTGTAAGGGCAGAATTGGAACTCTGAAAACCACAATCCCTGATACCATGTTTAGCACAGTAGATGCTTTGCTATGTGTTTAGTAAATATATCTTAAATGGACTGCTCCCCTGCTCTGGATGGATGTCTTATGCTAGGTTTCAGTTTACAAGTTCTGACAATGGTCCTTCTATAGAACAAAAGCATAGACCCTGTCTGCCCAGGCATTTTAATAAAACTGAAATATATACTTATTAAGTCTCGTACTGTACATATGTTAACTCCATGCTTTGCAATAAGAAATTGTCATTGCCAAGATTACAGAAATGTGGTTTTGATTTATGGTAATGCAGGAAAAGTTTTAATAAGTTGTTAAATCTTGTTTGTTTCTGGGACTTCAGTGAATTTTCCCTTTCATGAAATTATTATTTAAAGTTCTAGTTTGCGAGTTAATGTCAATAACTTAAATGAATTTCTTTATACATAATTATCTCAGATTGGAAGGCAATAAAACAGTTGGAATTACTTTAAACAAATTATGAATTTCTTCCCCTTCATGTGTTCCACTGTTAACATTAAGGAAAGTTACTGCTGCAATTTCATATTTAAAGTGGAAGTATTTGGTTTAAAGAGGGTTGCAGAGATACAAAAAGAATCCACACACTCCTTATTTGCACCTCAGAGTAATAAACACCACGAGGGCAGGCTTCCTTAGTCACTGATCTTCAACCATGTCAGACATCCCAGTCAGTGATTTTCAACCATGCTCAATGTATTTGGACTTTGTTTTCAAGAAATTAGTTTGGGGAGAAAATATCCCAAGGAGACAAGCTGAACTTTAAGGAGATAAATAAATTAATGCATAATGCGTTTTAAACTCATGAATAGCTAATGAGTTTCTTAACCTGTAGAAGTAGTGAATCATTTTCTCCAGGAAATATGGGGTTTTCCTAATATCTTTGAAATATAATGGCAAATGGAAAAAAGGATTAGTGATCAAATTTTATAAAAAGGCAGCTTTTTGACTCCCTTAAATTATTCACATCTGAAATTTTAACTACTAGATAATTTAGTCAAATTGTACAATAACATTAAAATGATACAGGCAAGAGTTTCAATGCTTGATATGTCATTAGGCTGCAAACCGTGTTCTGGAAATAGCAGAAGTTAATGATGACAACCTCTGATCAAATGCAAAGAGAAGGACTTGAAAAAAATGATTTTTCCTCTATGAAAAAGAGGAACAGATTAGACATACGTTATTTACTTTGAGGATAATGACACTGATCCTTTGATATTCAGAACCAGAATACATTAAAGCAAGCCATGAATATGAAACAAAGGAACAAATTAGATTTAAAACGGGGCTGCTTTTTGGACACCCAGCATGCAACATTCTTAATAGACACAAATTTCTCCTTTTAATAATCATACAAAACCCTAAGTTACCAGAAGCATGGCACCCTGACCACCCTAAGGTGAGCCAGGTGAGGTGTAGGGTCAAGTGACAGAATAAAGAAAGGTGAATGGAGACCTCAGCATGAGCCAGGATAATGAATGGTATTTGCTCATACTCAATCTAGAACCCAAACAAACCTATTCCAGAATCAACCTATTCATGTCATTTTGCATATAATTTATTGAGTCAAGTCTATGGGGAAGTTTTGTAGAGTATCTCTCAACATAAAATCTTATAGGAATATAATTGTCACCCAGCTAGACAGGATTGGATCCTTGGAACATTCACTGGGATTCCCAAGACCTTAAACTGCTTAAGTTGCATGAAGATGCAGCTTCATGGAGTCACTACTCTTATTATCTCCATTTTCAGCAGAGGACAACAAAGCGCTTAGTTTGGGAATGCTTCCAGGCACGGACAACTGGCAGCCAGTCATGCCATAAAATCCAGATATCACTGCTGCTGTGATCATGGGCATCCTTGTTGTGTGATAATGTTCTTGTACACTGTAAAGATTTGGCACTCATGTTAGTTTAATAAAACACAGATTGGCCAGTGCCCATGCAGGAAGTATAGGCAGGGCAACCAGACTAAGAGAATTCTTGGAAGAGGAAAGGCAGAGAGTCAGTCACTAGCCAAATGCAGAGAAAGCAAGATAAGAATGCCTCACTGAGAAAAGGTACCAAGTCATGTAACTAAACACAGACAAGATTATGAGCTAATTTAAGTTGTAAAAGCTAGTTAATAAGCTTGAGCTAGTAGGCCAAACCGTTTATAATTAATATAAGCATCTGTGTGTTTCTTTGGGACTGAATGGCTGCGGGACTAGGCAGGACAGAAACTTACATCTACACTGCCTCCTGTGATTCTTGGTTCCTGGCCATTGTTTATATATAACCAGTCTGGTTTCTTGTGAACCTGATATGGAACCCTGATACCAAGTCTGAGAGATAAAAGTTGTAGCAATGGTTTAGGTGAAAGTTGTTTGTATCTACCCACTTCCTGACATGACACTCACCAAGCTTTACATAGCCCTCTCTCAAATAACTCATTCATAATAACAGCTTACAACTTTGTAATCACAATTAAATGTTCAAAGACACTGGGCAGTGTGGCGCATGCCTTTAATCCCAGCACTCCGGAGTCAGAGACAGTCAGGTTTCTGTGAGTTTGAGGCCAATCTGGTCTTCAGAGCTAGTTCCAAGACAGGCTCCAAAGTTACAGAGAAACCCTGTCTCAAAAAACCAAAAAAAAAAAAAATGTTCAAAGACAAAAAGTTGAGTGGGTAGGAATGAGACATGTGTACTTGGAAGGAGCTGGGGGAAGAATGAATGTGATCCAAGCACATTGTAGGACATTCTCAGAGGAACAATAAATGAGAAAAAAAATCAAGATGTAGAAGTACACTCCAAATTTATTTTTTCACCCATATGAATTTATAGTCGCAACTTGCAGTCCAGGGTATATGACTGGTTGGGTGTATCTTCCATACAGACTTAGAACCTTGGGGATTCAATATTTCAGCCTAAGTTCCTGTGTCAGCAAACTGACTTACAATTGCTCCCAGAGTAGGCCCCCGACTTGTTGGCACCAAAAGTGGTGTTTGTAATTATTCAGCCACAGATAAGGCTGCACTTCCGGGTTCTAAAGGCAGGCACGAGCAGACGGGCCCTCAGGCACAAAGGGCCCCGTGACCCAGGTGCGCCCATGCGTGGTTACAACCACATGTGACTCAGCTAAAACCCTTGCACACATGCATGAGTCGCCTATCTGCGTCATCAGTGTATAACGTAGTCATGCCAACCCCCTTGTGCAGATGCTAGTCAGCTTTTAAAAGCTGGACGCGCCACGCGCCATCTTCCTCTCTCTCTGCATGCCGATCCCCAGGCCTGTATGCACCCCCTCTAATAAACTCCTAAGCAGGTTTGTGTTCCGTATTTCCTTCTCACTCGCTCCAGGTATTTTCAGTGTTACTCACATCCTAGTACACCCTAAGAATCTGAGCCCCTTTTGGGGTATGTTTCAGTGGTGTTTAAGCTATATGTAAGTATAATGTTTGAAATGCCCTTCAGTTTTATTGGATCACTGCAACTCAGACTCTTGCAAGTTAAGCACACCTTCTAATGTAGCAAAAATGAATCACCTAATGTGCACCATTCAGTAGACATTTTAAAATATTAACTCAATTGTTCTTCCAAGGGGAACAAAAGAGGCTCTTCTGAGGTTATACAGGAAAGAGAACTCCTACAAGCCTCACCCAGGCACCTCTGCTTTCACGACTTCAGCAGCCAAGCCCCACTCAGCCTGATTTTAGGCATTTATGTAATTCTAGGAGAACACACAACATATTAGCTTTAGCCCTGACATTGATAAATCACCTGGGCTCTGTGGAATGCAAAAGGATATTGTAAGGAGAAATGCAATACTGTCTGTGATAACATGTTGAGGCCTCCAGAGAAAGGCATCTATTTAAATGTGGCAAACTCCAAGGCTTGAAAAAAAAAAATCTCAGGCTCCCCAGGCTCTTTGTTCAGCGCCACCAAGTGGCCAGTGGTGGTAAATGGTGGTTTGTGTGTTGGTGCCTGAAGAAGGTTCTCCAGCAGACCAGGGTAGGCTGTTGGCCATACAGTCTGTAGGTGGTCTTCATGCCTACCCTACTCTAAAGCATAGCAACCATACCTGGCTTCTTGTTCTAACACTAATACCCTCCTAAAAGCATCCTTACTAGAGTGTATTTTTCATCTGATCATGTTGAAGATAAGGGTTTGCTTACCAGTTTATATGTACATCAGCCTGCAGCCAAACCAATGTTTTTATGCTCAAGAGTCCTCCATACCTTAATGAAATTCTGGGACAAATGTATTGTGGACCCAGATAGCAGTTGAAGCCCTATCTAAAGTATGACCTTGACTTTTCCTGAAACCCTATATAGTCATCTTGGTGGTAAATAAAAGTATCCAGTAACTAAGGATGCTTAGGAAGTAAACATAAAACGGGGGCCAGGAAGTAGTTTCATGAATAAAGATCTTGATGCCAACTTTAGCTTCTGCATGCAGGTGCAGGTATGGGCCAGCACAACAAAGAGTAAATGGTGTATTTCAGTCCTAACAGAGCCACCGACACAAAGATGAGGTCAGCTCTGTTCAGGGTGGCATGGGAGAGGAAAAATGGAGTAACTGGGTCTGTCATCCACACACAAGGAAGGCCTCATGCTCAAGATGGGTTAACCAACATAAATCTAACTCTGTGGGGTTTGTGTGTGCACGCTTTGGTTTGGTTTGGGTTGGGTTTTTTGTTGCTGTTTACTTTTACTTTATCTTTTTTTTTTTAAAAAAAAAAGAAAGAATGTGAAGTTGGGTGGGTGGAGCATGGAGAATCTGGGGGACCTGGGGAAGGGGAAAGAATATGATCAAAATATATTGTATGAAAATTCAAACTATATTTTGAAACTATATTCAAACTATATTTTCATATGAAAATAAAAACTAGTAACAACTACTGACTACATATAAAGTAATGCAAAAATATATCCTATGCTATGGTTTAGATTTAGTTTATATACCATCTGTCTCCTAAAAGTTCTTGTACTGGATGCTCAGCCTTTAGTGGAGGTCCCTGAGGATGGTCCCTTCAGAAGGCATTACCGTAGTTCTTCTGCAGACTAGATTAGCTCTGGAGGTCACTGAGGATGGTCCCTCAGAAGGCATTACGGTAGTTCCGGAGACTAAACTAGTTTTGGTGAGTGAGTTGTTCTGAAGGCATGCACTCGACCGCTTCCCCACTCTGGCTTCTGGCTCACCCCATAATCTCTTTGTGTATGCATTTCTGCTTTGACATCCCCCATGAGTTCCTCATCAGACCCACAAGAAGCTGGGGCCCTGCCCTGGAGCTTCTAGGACCGTAAACGAACTCAACTTTTCTTTACAAAGTAATGAGTTTCAGATATTTCATTGTTATAGCAACAAAAAAAACTAATGCACCATCTGTATGCCCCCATATTAATGTACACATATTTATATAATAGAAATGCATTTATAACGTAAATTGTCTGTGGACACTTATGAGCCCCAACTGTTCTGCTAACTCTAGATCTTAGATTCAGGAGATGCATAATCATGCCCAACCCAACTTACTGTGGGGAAAAAAGTCATCTTCCAAGTGTCAGACATACATTTCTTTCCCTAACATTCCTATTTATCAGAGCTAGAAACAATCTTATCGGGAATTTTTTTTCTTGAGATACTATTCATTATATTTGAAAATAGTTACGATCTACTCTAAAACTGAGTTAATGATGAAATTTCCTAAGCAGAGTTCTCTGTTTAGCGATTTAGTAGCAGAATGTTTACTCTGAGAAAATGCCTGCTTCTCAGGGATTATTAATCATACTTTATTGAGAGGTAATTAGTTACATAGTTTACTTTTCCACCCATTTTAGAAAATTTAAATGCAGAGATACTAATATTTTTGCTATGAAAATCTACCCAGCAATTACCATATTTACTTTTCATTTATGGGGGAATAATCTGTTTTAATTAAGCCTAACTGAAGAACTTTTATCAGATGTAATTATCTCTTTCGATAAATATGTCTCCACTAATTACGTTTAACCATGGGATTTATAGCTCTTAAGTCATTTGGTAGGAAACATAATAAATCTCTAGTAATACAGGCAAAATTGCTATAAATTAATTCATATCATTAACATAATAAACAAATTAGGATAATTTTGCTTAATTAGTTTGGGTGGTTAACTCAAAATCCCATGTAAGTTGCATGATAATCTTGATTTTTCACCATTATTTATAGTCTGACAATTATTTTTAGCACATCTACTTTAATATTTAAGTATAAAACAGATCCTTCTCTTAAACATTAGTTCTTTGACAAATGATTTCCAGAGAAGAAATGGGATTTACTGCTGTTTGGTTTTTGAGCTTCACACTATTTTACTATCAAAATATTTTTACAAATAAAAGTATTTTGTATTACTTCAAATAAGCTAACCTTCTTTTTCTGAAGCAGGTAATGTGTTGTAGTTGTCCCTGCTCCAGCTGGAGGCACAAACCTGGGAGGATGGGGCCTAAAACTGAGGCAGACTGAAGTCTCACGCAACAGGCATTTTGATTCAGGGCATCAGACAATTTGTATTCTGAGGGTTAGGCAAAGTCATAGAGCAAAGGTCACTTGAGTTCAAGCTGTACACAGACCCAAGGGCAAGGTCATATGAGCTCTGTGTGCAGTCTGAAGGACAGCTCCCGCTTGGAAACGTCATTCTGAATAGTAACGGGTAAGAAGCACACCCTCCCGGGAGGGGCACAGAAGCACAGGCCATGAACAACCCGTGTTAATGAGAAACAGAGATGGCAAGGCTTCTGCCTTGTGTCTTTAGTGTCTCACAAGTTCTCAAAAATTCTCCTCACACAGCTTCATTTATGGACCGTGTTCCTACACCAGTAAAAACTATTTTGTGCAGAGGTGTGTGAGTGTGTGTCTATACATACCTGTCTCTGTCTCTGTCTGTGTAGGTGTGCGTGTGACCATCCGTTTTCAGAACACATTAGGAGTGTGAACCTATACTTGAAGAATGGAAGGTATGCAGCAACGGGAAGAGAATATTAAACACAGGCCATTTAGAGTAATCTAAAATTACAAAAGGAAATATGTCTTTCGCAGTGAGTGGAAGCCTTATGGAAATTTGCTATCCCAAGAGATGACACAGCCTGAAACTGTAATTGCCTTCTAAGACGGTCCAGCCAAATGCAAAGACCACATTTGGCTGGACTATTAGAGAGGCAATATGCCATGTCCTCTTATGTATCTGCCAAGCATCCCTCTTCCTCTCCCACTTTGTTTTCACGCCCTACAGCTTCCAGGAAATATGAAGATCTAGCCCCAGCAAGCCCTGTTCTAAGTTGTGTGAGCGTGGTCTATTGGGTGACATTTGACACATCTTCATTGATTTATCCAGGTGGCACTTCTAGACATGACGTCCCAATGCAAAAGTTGCCAGCTCTGGCTCGAGCCAGTTGAAGTGGCTTGGCCTGCCTGTTCTCGGCTCCCTCCTACCCATGTTCTTCATCCATGTGGAGAACTTCAGGGTGTGCAGCTGTGGTTTGTGCTCCTGCTTAGCCTTCCCGACTGATAAGCTTCTCTGGTTTGGGCATCTCCTACAACTTCAGGTGAGGCCCAGACCCTCTGCCTACTTACACCCAACCAGGCTCAGCGAATTCCTGCGTACACAAGTCTCCCTGACTCCACTTAGCGAACTCCAGTTAGCCAGTATTTTAGTCATATGTGGTGAACAACAGGTTCTCCAAACATCCTGAATCAATAGTAAATGCAGGATGGAAAGCTGAGTGATGCCCCTACCTTAATGCTGACTGGCTTTGGGTGCCCAGGAACCAGTGTGTTTCACACTTTTATTCATTCGTTCAAATGAATGAGACCATTTATTGGTAGGTGCTCCTTTTTGCTTCTTTCCTCTTAAATTGCATTACAGATTCTCAACAATAATTTTTATTTTCCCTACTTACACTCAGCATGATGTTGTAATTCATAGGGTACATGTGAAAACCCTAGCTTTAATGAGCTCACGGCCCTTCAGACAGTCCAATCTCTTCCTCCCACATCCTCAGCCAAGTTTCCCCTCACTCCGTATAAAGGACATGCTCTTAGAATTTCTGACTGCTCTAACTCTATGCAGCTTCCAAACCACACGTAATGAAGAGGCAGGAGTTATTCTCTGTAGCAGGTAGAGGGAAAGGCCCATTGTGCAGACGACAGGCTTATATCATAAACATGAGAACAAAGAAAGAATTTCATAATTAAGAGCCAGCAAGATACCAGCAAGGTTGGTGACTAGCAGAACCAAAGTTAGTGTCCAGCAGGCAAGCTGAGGTCGCCATCTACCAAACAAGCAAAAGAAGTCCCAGCACTCAGGAGGCAGAGGCAGGCAGATCTCTGTGAGTTCGAGACCAGCCTGGTCTACAAGAGCTAGTTCCAGGATTGGCTCCAAAGCTGCAGAGAAACCCTGTCTCGAAAAACCAAAAAAAAAAAAAGAAGAGTGGAAGGGCTTCAATGCATGGCCATGCCCCCCAGTAGTGTGTGAGCCACAGGATTATTGCCCCAGATGGATCAGTGGAACATACTCAGAACCTGTGCGGATGCAGTTGCCTTGCCCTGTCAAAAGCCCAAAAGATAAACCAATATCAAAGGAAATTGTCACAGTGTTTGTTTCATTGCTGCCATCGTATAAAGAGGCCCTGCAGAATAGTTCCACCACTTTCCATCTCTCAGAACTCTCTCTCCCCCTCTTAGGTTTACTAAGTTTCTCACCTTCTCTGGAAAATTCTGTTTATGCCTCGATCACACTCCCTTTGTCCACATCTTCATCCTGCATCATAAAGAACTCAGGAGCCCCTGTCACAGATGGACTTTGGTATCTCCGGACTATCTGGCACCTTTGTCCTTGTGTCAAGGCAATCTAGGTCAGGAGAGAACCCTCACTCTCAAAGATCTCAACCAACAGGAACATCTTTCTCCCTCACAAAGTCTACATAAAAGCAGGGAACACGCCATCCTGGTCTCTGTGTGTCCTCAAGACCCAAAATGTTCTCTCGCCCCTGTGTGACTTTTCCTGGGAGACAAGAACAAATATGTATTCAACCGATGCTCCACTGGTGACAGACAAAAAGAATTATTCTACTCTAGCCTTGCTGGAAAATCAGTGTTTTTATTGAAGTCACTTTCAGGAACACGGGTAACTCAAAGACAGCTGTGTCCCTGTAAAGCCCACCCAAGTGGGGAGAAACCTTGTGAGTTTTTCGGGGGATTCCTGACCTTACAAGTGCTTCTTTTCCTAGGCCTTGTATGGCTTGTTTTCTTCCTCGGTCTTATGAATCTTCAGTTCTTCTAATCAAAGGAAGGAGCCACACAACACTCATACAGTAAGGACTCACGAACAGCATTCAAACAAAGAGTAAAGTTAATCTACATTCTTATGTCTCATCAAAGGGGCAGCAGGCATCAGGTGCTTTGATGTGCAAACTCTTTCCACTTTTCCCTTCAAACTCGTTACATGGAAAGTACTTTTATTTTATACGTAGAGAATTTACATGAACACCGTGACTCAATACTATAGTTTTACAAATGACAAAAATGAAAGAATTAATATGTAAATATTAGATATATGTGTAATGTATTTAGAGCATTTCCCTCTACCCTCCATTTCACCTACTCTCTCCTGTACCCTCCCCCCACTCCCTCTCAACTTCATGGCATCTTTTCTTTTGTTATTATCATTATGTATATACATGTGAATACATGTGTAAATACATCTTGCTGAATAATGTAGTGTTGCTTGCTTACCTATGTCTGTTTTTAGGACTGACCAGTATGTATTGGATAACCAGCTGTGACACTTATCCCTGAGGAAAACTGATTCTCCTTCTCTCAGTATAACTGCCAGGGGCTCTTCATGTTTTGTACCTCACTAACCTCAGCAGGAAAACCAGAAACTAAGACTGACAGACTCCAACAGTTTGCCAGACTTTCCCAACATTATGATATTGTATACGAGAATAAAGAAAGGACAGTGAGATCTCAATCTCACACCAAAAGCTTATTTTGTAGCAGATCATATGCATAAACATGAAAGTTAAAACAACATAGCAATTAGAAAAGAAGATCATCTTTGTAACTCTGAGTGTACAAAATACTTTCCAGAAAAGAAGAGAAAGAATAATTTATAAAAGAATTTGATAACTTGGTCTTTGTTTAAACCAGGAGCTTCCAAGCAGGAAAACAGCATAAGAAAAATGAAGACACAAGGCACAGACCAGAGAAAACAAAATGTCTGCAGTGGCCAAAGAATTGTATACAATCAAGTAGCAGTTGATTCTTCCAGAGCAGAAAGAGATGGGCAGGCGCCAATCCAAAAATTCTTCCAA